>OX451739.1:246975776-246980776 GCA_948472305.1 Vicia faba
ACAACAACAACAATGTCAAATAAACATCAACAACAACAACGTCAAATAAACAACAACAACAGCTATGTCAACAACAACAACACCAACGTCAAATAAACAACAACAACAACAACGTCAAGTAAATAACAACAACAACAACGTCAAATAAACAACAACAACAACAATGTCAAATAAACAACAACAACAACAACAACACCGTCAACAACGACAACAATGTCAAATAAAAAACAACAACAACAACATCAAATAAACAACAACAACAACTATGTCAACAACAACAACAATGTCAAATAAACAACAACAACAATGTCAAGTAAACAACAACAACAACAACAACAAAAAGAACGTCAAATAAACAACAACAACAACGTCAAATAAACAACAACAACAACAACGTCAAATAAACAACAACAACAACAACGTCAACAACAACAACAACGTCAAATAAACAACAACAACAACGTCAACAACAACAACAACGTCAAATAAACAACAACAACAACAACGTCAAATAAACAATAACAACAACAATGTCAAATAAACAACAACAACAACGTGAAATAAACAACAACAACAACAACAATGTCAATAACAACAACAACAACGTCAAATAAACAACAACAACAACGTCAAATAAACAACAACAACAACAACGTCAAATAAATAACAACAACAACAACAACAACAACAATAACAACAACAACAACGTCAAATAAACAACAACAACAACGTCAAATAAACAACAACAACAACGTCAAATAAACAAAAACAAAAACAACAACAACAACAACAACAAAAACGTCAAATAAACAACAACAACAACTACGTCAAATAAACAACAACAACAACTACGTCAAATAAACAACAACAATAACGTCAAATAAACAATAACAACAACAACAACGTCAACAACAACAACGTCAAATAAACAACAACAACAACGTCAAATAAACAACAACAATGTCAAATAAAGAACAACAACAACAACAATGTCAAATAACCAACAACAATGTCAACAACAACAACAACAATGTCAAATAAACAACAACAACAACAACACCGTCAACAACAACAACAATGTCAAATAAACAACAACAACAACGTCAAATAAACAACAACAACAACAACAACAACGTCAACAACAACAACAACGTCAAATAAGCAACAACAACAACGTCAAATAAACAACAACGTCAACAACAAAAACGTGAAATAAACAACAACAACTATGTCAACAATAACAACAACATCAAATAAATAACAACAACAACAACAACAACGTCAACAACAACAACAACGTCAAATAAACAACAACAACAATAACAACGTCAAATAAACAATAACAACAACAACAACACCGTCAAATAAACAACAACAACAACGTCAAATAAACAACAACAACAACGTCAAATAAACAACAACAACAACAACGCCAAATAAACAACAACAACAACGTCAACAACAACAACAACGTCAAATAAACAACAACAACAACAACTATGTCAACAACAACAACAATGTCAAATAAACAACAACAACAACAACGTCAACAACAACAACAACGTCAAATAAACAAAAACAACAACAACAACAACGTCAAATAAACAACAACAACAACACCGTCAAATAAACAACAACAACAACAACGTCAAATAAACAACAACAACAACGTCAAATAAACAACAACAACAACAACGTCAAATAAACAACAACAACAACAACGTCAACAACAACAACGTCAAATAAACAACAACAACAACAACAAAGTCAAATAAACAACAACAAAAACAACACCGCCAAATAAACAACAACAACAACAACAACGTCAAATAAACAACAACAATAACAACAACAACAACAACAACACCGTCAACAACAACAACAATGTCAAATAAACAACAACAACGTCAAATAAAAAACAACAACATTAACAACAACAACAACAACGTCAAATAAACAACAACAACAACAATAACAACGTCAAATAAACAACAACAACAACGTCATATAAACAACAATAACGTCAAATAAACAACAACAACAACAACATCAACAACAACAAAAACGTCAAATAAACAACAACAACAACGTCAATAACAATAACTACGTCAAATAAACAACAACAACGTCAAACAAACAATAACAACAACAACAATGTCAACAACAACAACGTCAAATAAACAACAACAACAACGTCAAATAAACAATAACAACGTCAAATAAAGAACAACAACAACAACAACAACAACAACAACGTCAAATAAACAACAACAACGTCAACAACAACAACAACAACAACAACTATGTCAAATAAACAACAACAACACCGTCAACAACAACAACGTCAAATAAACAACAACAACAACGTCAAATAAACAACAACAACAACAATGTCAAATAAACAACAACAACAACAACAATAACAACAATAACAACAACAACGTCAAATATACAACAACAACAACAACAACAGAAACGTCAAATAAACAACAACAACAACAACAACGTCAACAACAACAACTACGTCAAATAAACAACAACAACATCAAATAAACAATAACAACAACAACAATGTCACCCACAACAACAATGTCAAATAAACAACAATACTAAAACAACGTCAAATAAACAACAACAACAACAACAACAACGTCAACAACAACAATGTCAAATAAACAACAACAACAACAACATCAACAACAACAACAATGTCAAATAAATAACAACAACAACGTCAAATAAACAACAACAACGTCAACAACAACAACAACAACGTCAAATAAACAACAACAACAACGTCAAATAAACAACAACAACAACAACAACGTCAACAACAACAACAACAATGTCAAATAAACAACAATACTAAAACAACGTCAAATAAACAACAACAACAACAACAACGTCAACAACAACAACAACAATGTCAAATAAACAACAACAACAACAACGTCAACAACAACAACAATGTCAAATAAATAACAACAACGTCAAATAAACAACAACAACAACGTCAACAACAACAACGTCAAATAAACAACAACAACAACGTCAAATAAACAACAACGACAACAACAACAACAACGTCAAATAAACAACAACAACAACAACTATATCAACAACAACGACAACAACGTCAAATAAACAACAACAACAACAACAACAACGTCAAATAAACAACAACAACAACAACAACAACAACAACAATGTCAAATAAACAACAACAACAACAACAACATCAACAACAACAACAATGTCAAATAAACAACAACAACAACGTCAAATAAACAACAACAACAACGTCAACAACAACAACAACGTCAAATAAACAACAACAACAACAACTATGTCAACAACAACAAAGTCAAATAAATAACAACAACAACAACAACGTCAACAACAACAACGTCAAATAAACAACAACAACATCAAATAAACAACAACAACAACACCGTCAAATAAACAACAACAACATCAAATAAACAACAACAACAACAACGTCAAATAAACAACAATAAAAACAACGTCAACAACAACAACAACGTCAAATAAACAACAACAACAACAACAACGTCAAATAAACAATAACAACAACGTCAAATAAACAATAACAACAACAACAACAATGTCAAATAAACAACAATAACAACGTCAAATAAACAACAATAACAACAACAACAACAACGTCAACATCAACAACAACGTCAAATAAACAACAACAACAACAACGTCAAATAAACAACAACAACAACAACAACGTCAAATAAACAACAACAACAACAATAACAACAACAACAACTACGTCAAATAAACAACAATAACAACGTCAAATAAACAATAACAACAACAACAACGTCAACAACAACAACGTCAAATAAACTACAACAACAACGTCAAATAAACAACAACAACGTCAAATAAACAACAAAAACAACGTCAACAACAACAACAATGTCAAATAAATAACGACAACAACAATAACAACAACGTCGACAACAACAACTACGTCAAATAAACAACAACAACAACAACGTAAAATAAACAACAAAAACAACTATGTCAAAAACAACAACATCAACAACGTCAAATAAACAACAACAACAACAACGTCAATTACAACAACAATGTGAAGTAAACAACAACAACAACAACAACGTCAAATAAACAACAACAACAACAGCAACGTCAATAACAACAACAACAACGTCAAAAAAACAACAACGTCAACAACAACAACGTGAAATAAAAACAACAACTATGTCAACAACAACAACAACATCAAATAAACAACAACAACAACAACAACAACAACGTCAACAACAACAACGTCAAATAAACAAAAACAACAATAACAACGTCAAATAAACAACAACAACAACAACAACACCGTCAAATAAACAACAACAACGTCAAATAAACAACAACAACAACGTCAACAACAACAACCACGTCAAATAAACAACAACAACAACAACTATGTCAACAACAACAACAACGTCAACTAAACAACAACAACAACGTCAAATAAACAACAACAACAACAACGTCAAATAAACAACAACAACGACACCGTCAAATAAACAACAACAACAACAATGTCAAATAAACAACAACAACAACAACATCAAATAAACAACAACAACAACAACGTCAACAACAACAACAACGTCAAATAAACAACAACAACAACAACAACGTCAAAAACAACAACAACAACGTCAAATAAACAACAACAACAACGTCAAATAAACAATAACAACAACAACAACTATGTCAAATAAACAACAACAACAACAACAACAACACCACCGTCAACAACGACAACAATGTCAAATAAACAACAACAACAACATCAAATAAACAACAACAACAACTATGTCAACAACAACAACAACGTCAAATAAACAACAACAACAACAACAACGTCAAGTAAACAACAACAACGACAACAACAAAAACAACGTCAAATAAACAACAACAACAACAACAACGTCAAATAA
>OX451739.1:246983276-247003276 GCA_948472305.1 Vicia faba
GTCAAATAAACAACAACAACAACGTCAAATAAACAACAACAACAACAACCTCAACAACATCAACAACAACGTAAAATAAACAACAACAACAACAACAACAACTATGTCAACAACAACAACAACGTCAAATAAACAACAACAACAACAACGTCAACAACAACAACGTCAAATAAACAACAACAACAACAACAAAGTCAAATAAACAACAACAAAAACAACACCGCCAAATAAACAACAACAACAACAACAACGTCAAATAAACAACAACAATAACAACAACAACAACAACAACACCGTCAACAACAACAACAATGTCAAATAAACAACAACAACGTCAAATAAAAAACAACAACATTAACAACAACAACAACAACGTCAAATAAACAACAACAACAACAATAACAACGTCAAATAAACAACAACAACAACGTCATATAAACAACAATAACGTCAAATAAACAACAACAACAACAACATCAACAACAACAAAAACGTCAAATAAACAGCAACAACAACGTCAATAACAATAACTACGTCAAATAAACAACAACAACGTCAAACAAACAATAACAACAACAACAATGTCAACAACAACAACGTCAAATAAACAACAACAACAACGTCAAATAAACAATAACAACGTCAAATAAAGAACAACAACAACAACAACAACAACAACAACGTCAAATAAACAACAACAACGTCAACAACAACAACAACAACAACAACTATGTCAAATAAACAACAACAACACCGTCAACAACAACAACGTCAAATAAACAACAACAACAACGTCAAATAAACAACAACAACAACAATGTCAAATAAACAACAACAACAACAACAATAACAACAATAACAACAACAACGTCAAATATACAACAACAACAACAACAGAAACGTCAAATAAACAACAACAACAACAACAACAACGTCAACAACAACAACTACGTCAAATAAACAACAACAACATCAAATAAACAATAACAACAACAACAATGTCACCCACAACAACAATGTCAAATAAACAACAATACTAAAACAACGTCAAATAAACAACAACAACAACAACAACAACGTCAACAACAACAATGTCAAATAAACAACAACAACAACAACATCAACAACAACAACAATGTCAAATAAATAACAACAACAACGTCAAATAAACAACAACAACGTCAACAACAACAACAACAACGTCAAATAAACAACAACAACAACGTCAAATAAACAACAACAACAACAACGTCAACAACAACAACAACAATGTCAAATAAACAACAATACTAAAACAACGTCAAATAAACAACAACAACAACAACAACGTTAACAACAACAACAACAATGTCAAATAAACAACAACAACAACAACGTCAACAACAACAACAATGTCAAATAAATAACAACAACGTCAAATAAACAACAACAACAACGTCAACAACAACAACGTCAAATAAACAACAACAACAACGTCAAATAAACAACAACGACAACAACAACAACAACGTCAAATAAACAACAACAACAACAACTATATCAACAACAACGACAACAACGTCAAATAAACAACAACAACAACAACAACAACAACGTCAAATAAACAACAACAACAACAACAACAACAACAACAATGTCAAATAAACAACAACAACAACAACAACATCAACAACAACAACAATGTCAAATAAACAACAACAACAACGTCAAATAAACAACAACAACAACGTCAACAACAACAACAACGTCAAATAAACAACAACAACAACAACTATGTCAACAACAACAAAGTCAAATAAATAACAACAACAACAACAACGTCAACAACAACAACGTCAAATAAACAACAACAACATCAAATAAACAACAACAACAACACCGTCAAATAAACAACAACAACATCAAATAAACAACAACAACAACAACGTCAAATAAACAACAATAAAAACAACGTCAACAACAACAACAACGTCAAATAAACAACAACAACAACAACAACGTCAAATAAACAATAACAACAACGTCAAATAAACAATAACAACAACAACAACAATGTCAAATAAACAACAATAACAACGTCAAATAAACAACAATAACAACAACAACAACAACGTCAACATCAACAACAACGTCAAATAAACAACAACAACAACAACGTCAAATAAACAACAACAACAACAACAACGTCAAATAAACAACAACAACAACAATAACAACAACAACAACTACGTCAAATAAACAACAATAACAACGTCAAATAAACAATAACAACAACAACAACGTCAACAACAACAACGTCAAATAAACTACAACAACAACGTCAAATAAACAACAACAACGTCAAATAAACAACAAAAACAACGTCAACAACAACAACAATGTCAAATAAATAACGACAACAACAATAACAACAACGTCGACAACAACAACTACGTCAAATAAACAACAACAACAACAACGTAAAATAAACAACAAAAACAACTATGTCAAAAACAACAACATCAACAACGTCAAATAAACAACAACAACAACAACGTCAATTACAACAACAATGTGAAGTAAACAACAACAACAACAACAACGTCAAATAAACAACAACAACAACAGCAACGTCAATAACAACAACAACAACGTCAAAAAAACAACAACGTCAACAACAACAACGTGAAATAAAAACAACAACTATGTCAACAACAACAACAACATCAAATAAACAACAACAACAACAACAACAACAACGTCAACAACAACAACGTCAAATAAACAAAAACAACAATAACAACGTCAAATAAACAACAACAACAACAACACCGTCAAATAAACAACAACAACGTCAAATAAACAACAACAACAACGTCAACAACAACAACCACGTCAAATAAACAACAACAACAACAACTATGTCAACAACAACAACAACGTCAACTAAACAACAACAACAACGTCAAATAAACAACAACAACAACAACGTCAAATAAACAACAACAACGACACCGTCAAATAAACAACAACAACAACAATGTCAAATAAACAACAACAACAACAACATCAAATAAACAACAACAACAACAACGTCAACAACAACAACAACGTCAAATAAACAACAACAACAACAACAACGTCAAAAACAACAACAACAACGTCAAATAAACAACAACAACGTCAAATAAACAATAACAACAACAACAACTATGTCAAATAAACAACAACAACAACAACAACACCACCGTCAACAACGACAACAATGTCAAATAAACAACAACAACAACAACATCAAATAAACAACAACAACAACTATGTCAACAACAACAACAACGTCAAATAAACAACAACAACAACAACAACGTCAAGTAAACAACAACAACGACAACAACAAAAACAACGTCAAATAAACAACAACAACAACAACAACGTCAAATAAACAACAACAACAACGTCAAATAAACAACAACAACAACGTCAACAACAACAACAACGTCAAATAAACAACAACAACAACAACGTCAACAACAACAACAAAGTCAAATAAACAACAACAACAACAACGTCAAATAAACAATAACAACAACAACAACAATGTCAAATAAACAACAACAACAACGTCAAATAAACAACAACAACAACAACGTCAATAACAACAACAACAACGTCAAATAAACAACAACAACAACAACGTCAAATAAACAACAACAACAACAACGTCAAATAAACAATAATAAAAACAACGTCAACAACAACAACAACGTCAAATAAACAACAACAACAATAACGTCAAATAAACAATAACAACAACGTCAAATAAACAATAACAACAACAACAACAATGTCAAATAAACAACAACAACAACGTCAAATAAACAACAACAACAACAACAACGTCAATAACAACAACAACAACAACGTCAAATAAATAACAACAACAACAACGTCAAAGAAACAACAACAACAATAACGTCAAATAAACAACAACAACAACAATAACAGCAACAACAACAACAACGTCAAATAAACAACAACAACAACAATGTCAAATAAACAACAACAACAACGTCAAATAAACAAAAACAAAAACAACAACAACAACAACATCAACAACAACAAAAACGTCAAATAAACAACAACAACAACTACGTCAAATAAACAATAACAACAACAACAACGTCAACAACAACAACGTCAAATAAACAACAACAACAACGTCAAATAAACAACAACAACATCAATTAAACAACAACAACAACGTCAAATAAACAACAAAAAAAACAACAACAACATCAACAACAACAAAAACGTCAAATAAACAACAACTACGTCAAATAAACAACAACAACAACGTCAAATAAACAATAACAACAACAACAACGTCAACAACCACAATGTCAAATAAACAACAACAACAACGTCAAATAAACAACAACAACAACAACAACAACGTCAAATAAACAACAACAACAACGTCAACAACAACAACAACAACGTCAAATAAACAACAACAACAACGTCAAATAAACAACAACAACAACAACGTCAAATAAATAACAACAACAACAACAACAATAACAACAACAACAACGTCAAATAAACAACAACAACAACGTCAAATAAACAACAACAACAACGTCAAATAAACAAAAACAAAAACAACAACAACAACAACAACAAAAACGTCAAATAAACAACAACAACAACTACGTCAAATAAACAACAACAACAACTACGTCAAATAAACAACAACAATAACGTCAAATAAACAATAACAACAACAACAACGTCAACAACAACAACGTCAAATAAACAACAACAACAACGTCAAATAAACAACAACAATGTCAAATAAAGAACAACAACAACAACAATGTCAAATAACCAACAACAACGTCAACAACAACAACAACAATGTCAAATAAACAACAACAACAACAACACCGTCAACAACAACAACAATGTCAAATAAACAACAACAACAACGTCAAATAAACAACAACAACAACAACAACAACGTCAACAACAACAACAACGTCAAATAAGCAACAACAACAACGTCAAATAAACAACAACGTCAACAACAAAAACGTGAAATAAACAACAACAACTATGTCAACAATAACAACAACATCAAATAAATAACAACAACAACAACAACAACGTCAACAACAACAACAACGTCAAATAAACAACAACAACAATAACAACGTCAAATAAACAATAACAACAACAACAACACCGTCAAATAAACAACAACAACAACGTCAAATAAACAACAACAACAACGTCAAATAAACAACAACAACAACAACAACAACGCCAAATAAACAACAACAACAACGTCAAATAAACAACAACAACAACAACAACAACGCCAAATAAACAACAACAACAACGTCAACAACAACAACAACGTCAAATAAACAACAACAACAACAACAACTATGTCAACAACAACAACAATGTCAAATAAACAACAACAACAACAACAACGTCAACAACAACAACAACGTCAAATAAACAAAAACAACAACAACAACAACGTCAAATAAACAACAACAACAACACCGTCAAATAAACAACAACAACAACAACGTCAAATAAACAACAACAACAACGTCAAATAAACAACAACAACAACAACCTCAACAACATCAACAACAACGTAAAATAAACAACAACAACAACAACAACTATGTCAACAACAACAACAACGTCAAATAAACAACAACAACAACAACGTCAACAACAACAACGTCAAATAAACAACAACAACAACAACAAAGTCAAATAAACAACAACAAAAACAACACCGCCAAATAAACAACAACAACAACAACAACGTCAAATAAACAACAACAATAACAACAACAACAACAACAACACCGTCAACAACAACAACAATGTCAAATAAACAACAACAACGTCAAATAAAAAACAACAACATTAACAACAACAACAACAACGTCAAATAAACAACAACAACAACAATAACAACGTCAAATAAACAACAACAACAACGTCATATAAACAACAATAACGTCAAATAAACAACAACAACAACAACATCAACAACAACAAAAACGTCAAATAAACAACAACAACAACGTCAATAACAATAACTACGTCAAATAAACAACAACAACGTCAAACAAACAATAACAACAACAACAATGTCAACAACAACAACGTCAAATAAACAACAACAACAACGTCAAATAAACAATAACAACGTCAAATAAAGAACAACAACAACAACAACAACAACAACGTCAAATAAACAACAACAACGTCAACAACAACAACAACAACAACAACAACTATGTCAAATAAACAACAACAACACCGTCAACAACAACAACGTCAAATAAACAACAACAACAACGTCAAATAAACAACAACAACAACAATGTCAAATAAACAACAACAACAACAACAATAACAACAATAACAACAACAACGTCAAATATACAACAACAACAACAACAACAGAAACGTCAAATAAACAACAACAACAACAACAACGTCAACAACAACAACTACGTCAAATAAACAACAACAACATCAAATAAACAATAACAACAACAACAATGTCACCCACAACAACAATGTCAAATAAACAACAATACTAAAACAACGTCAAATAAACAACAACAACAACAACAACAACGTCAACAACAACAATGTCAAATAAACAACAACAACAACAACATCAACAACAACAACAATGTCAAATAAATAACAACAACAACGTCAAATAAACAACAACAACGTCAACAACAACAACAACAACGTCAAATAAACAACAACAACAACGTCAAATAAACAACAACAACAACAACGTCAACAACAACAACAACAATGTCAAATAAACAACAATACTAAAACAACGTCAAATAAACAACAACAACAACAACAACGTCAACAACAACAACAACAATGTCAAATAAACAACAACAACAACAACGTCAACAACAACAACAATGTCAAATAAATAACAACAACGTCAAATAAACAACAACAACAACGTCAACAACAACAACGTCAAATAAACAACAACAACAACGTCAAATAAACAACAACGACAACAACAACAACAACGTCAAATAAACAACAACAACAACAACAACTATATCAACAACAACGACAACAACGTCAAATAAACAACAACAACAACAACAACAACAACAACGTCAAATAAACAACAACAACAACAACAACAACAACAATGTCAAATAAACAACAACAACAACAACAACAACATCAACAACAACAACAATGTCAAATAAACAACAACAACAACGTCAAATAAACAACAACAACAACGTCAACAACAACAACAACGTCAAATAAACAACAACAACAACAACTATGTCAACAACAACAAAGTCAAATAAACAACAACAACAACAACAACGTCAACAACAACAACGTCAAATAAACAACAACAACATCAAATAAACAACAACAACAACACCGTCAAATAAACAACAACAACATCAAATAAACAACAACAACAACAACGTCAAATAAACAACAATAAAAACAACGTCAACAACAACAACAACGTCAAATAAACAACAACAACAACAACAACGTCAAATAAACAATAACAACAACGTCAAATAAACAATAACAACAACAACAACAATGTCAAATAAACAACAATAACAACGTCAAATAAACAACAATAACAACAACAACAACAATGTCAACATCAACAACAACGTCAAATAAACAACAACAACAACAACGTCAAATAAACAACAACAACAACAACAACGTCAAATAAACAACAACAACAACAATAACAACAACAACAACTACGTCAAATAAACAACAATAACAACGTCAAATAAACAATAACAACAACAACAACGTCAACAACAACAACGTCAAATAAACTACAACAACAACGTCAAATAAACAACAACAACGTCAAATAAACAACAAAAACAACGTCAACAACAACAACAATGTCAAATAAATAACGACAACAACAATAACAACAACGTCGACAACAACAACTACGTCAAATAAACAACAACAACAACAACGTAAAATAAACAACAAAAACAACTATGTCAAAAACAACAACATCAACAACGTCAAATAAACAACAACAACAACAACGTCAATTACAACAACAATGTGAAGTAAACAACAACAACAACAACAACGTCAAATAAACAACAACAACAACAGCAACGTCAATAACAACAACAACAACGTCAAAAAAACAACAACGTCAACAACAACAACGTGAAATAAAAACAACAACTATGTCAACAACAACAACAACATCAAATAAACAACAACAACAACAACAACAACAACAACGTCAACAACAACAACGTCAAATAAACAAAAACAACAATAACAACGTCAAATAAACAACAACAACAACAACACCGTCAAATAAACAACAACAACGTCAAATAAATAACAACAACAACGTCAACAACAACAACAACGTCAAATAAACAACAACAACAACAACAACAACGTCAACAACAACAACAACGTCAAATAAGCAACAACAACAACGTCAAATAAACAACAACGTCAACAACAAAAACGTGAAATAAACAACAACAACTATGTCAACAATAACAACAACATCAAATAAATAACAACAACAACAACAACAACGTCAACAACAACAACAACGTCAAATAAACAACAACAACAATAACAACGTCAAATAAACAATAACAACAACAACAACACCGTCAAATAAACAACAACAACAACGTCAAATAAACAACAACAACAACGTCAAATAAACAACAACAACAACAACAACAACAACGCCAAATAAACAACAACAACAACGTCAAATAAACAACAACAACAACAACAACAACGCCAAATAAACAACAACAACAACGTCAACAACAACAACAACGTCAAATAAACAACAACAACAACAACAACTATGTCAACAACAACAACAATGTCAAATAAACAACAACAACAACAACAACGTCAACAACAACAACAACGTCAAATAAACAAAAACAACAACAACAACAACGTCAAATAAACAACAACAACAACACCGTCAAATAAACAACAACAACAACAACGTCAAATAAACAACAACAACAACGTCAAATAAACAACAACAACAACAACCTCAACAACATCAACAACAACGTAAAATAAACAACAACAACAACAACAACTATGTCAACAACAACAACAACGTCAAATAAACAACAACAACAACAACGTCAACAACAACAACGTCAAATAAACAACAACAACAACAACAAAGTCAAATAAACAACAACAAAAACAACACCGCCAAATAAACAACAACAACAACAACAACGTCAAATAAACAACAACAATAACAACAACAACAACAACAACACCGTCAACAACAACAACAATGTCAAATAAACAACAACAACGTCAAATAAAAAACAACAACATTAACAACAACAACAACAACGTCAAATAAACAACAACAACAACAATAACAACGTCAAATAAACAACAACAACAACGTCATATAAACAACAATAACGTCAAATAAACAACAACAACAACAACATCAACAACAACAAAAACGTCAAATAAACAACAACAACAACGTCAATAACAATAACTACGTCAAATAAACAACAACAACGTCAAACAAACAATAACAACAACAACAATGTCAACAACAACAACGTCAAATAAACAACAACAACAACGTCAAATAAACAATAACAACGTCAAATAAAGAACAACAACAACAACAACAACAACAACGTCAAATAAACAACAACAACGTCAACAACAACAACAACAACAACAACAACTATGTCAAATAAACAACAACAACACCGTCAACAACAACAACGTCAAATAAACAACAACAACAACGTCAAATAAACAACAACAACAACAATGTCAAATAAACAACAACAACAACAACAATAACAACAATAACAACAACAACGTCAAATATACAACAACAACAACAACAACAGAAACGTCAAATAAACAACAACAACAACAACAACGTCAACAACAACAACTACGTCAAATAAACAACAACAACATCAAATAAACAATAACAACAACAACAATGTCACCCACAACAACAATGTCAAATAAACAACAATACTAAAACAACGTCAAATAAACAACAACAACAACAACAACAACGTCAACAACAACAATGTCAAATAAACAACAACAACAACAACATCAACAACAACAACAATGTCAAATAAATAACAACAACAACGTCAAATAAACAACAACAACGTCAACAACAACAACAACAACGTCAAATAAACAACAACAACAACGTCAAATAAACAACAACAACAACAACGTCAACAACAACAACAACAATGTCAAATAAACAACAATACTAAAACAACGTCAAATAAACAACAACAACAACAACAACGTCAACAACAACAACAACAATGTCAAATAAACAACAACAACAACAACGTCAACAACAACAACAATGTCAAATAAATAACAACAACGTCAAATAAACAACAACAACAACGTCAACAACAACAACGTCAAATAAACAACAACAACAACGTCAAATAAACAACAACGACAACAACAACAACAACGTCAAATAAACAACAACAACAACAACAACTATATCAACAACAACGACAACAACGTCAAATAAACAACAACAACAACAACAACAACAACAACGTCAAATAAACAACAACAACAACAACAACAACAACAATGTCAAATAAACAACAACAACAACAACAACAACATCAACAACAACAACAATGTCAAATAAACAACAACAACAACGTCAAATAAACAACAACAACAACGTCAACAACAACAACAACGTCAAATAAACAACAACAACAACAACTATGTCAACAACAACAAAGTCAAATAAACAACAACAACAACAACAACGTCAACAACAACAACGTCAAATAAACAACAACAACATCAAATAAACAACAACAACAACACCGTCAAATAAACAACAACAACATCAAATAAACAACAACAACAACAACGTCAAATAAACAACAATAAAAACAACGTCAACAACAACAACAACGTCAAATAAACAACAACAACAACAACAACGTCAAATAAACAATAACAACAACGTCAAATAAACAATAACAACAACAACAACAATGTCAAATAAACAACAATAACAACGTCAAATAAACAACAATAACAACAACAACAACAATGTCAACATCAACAACAACGTCAAATAAACAACAACAACAACAACGTCAAATAAACAACAACAACAACAACAACGTCAAATAAACAACAACAACAACAATAACAACAACAACAACTACGTCAAATAAACAACAATAACAACGTCAAATAAACAATAACAACAACAACAACGTCAACAACAACAACGTCAAATAAACTACAACAACAACGTCAAATAAACAACAACAACGTCAAATAAACAACAAAAACAACGTCAACAACAACAACAATGTCAAATAAATAACGACAACAACAATAACAACAACGTCGACAACAACAACTACGTCAAATAAACAACAACAACAACAACGTAAAATAAACAACAAAAACAACTATGTCAAAAACAACAACATCAACAACGTCAAATAAACAACAACAACAACAACGTCAATTACAACAACAATGTGAAGTAAACAACAACAACAACAACAACGTCAAATAAACAACAACAACAACAGCAACGTCAATAACAACAACAACAACGTCAAAAAAACAACAACGTCAAAAAAACAACAACGTCAACAACAACAACGTGAAATAAAAACAACAACTATGTCAACAACAACAACAACATCAAATAAACAACAACAACAACAACAACAACAACAACGTCAACAACAACAACGTCAAATAAACAAAAACAACAATAACAACGTCAAATAAACAACAACAACAACAACACCGTCAAATAAACAACAACAACGTCAAATAAATAACAACAACAACGTCAACAACAACAACAACGTCAAATAAACAACAACAACTATGTCAACAACAACAACAACGTCAACTAAACAACAACAACAACGTCAAATAAACAACAACAACAACAACGTCAAATAAACAACAACAACGACACCGTCAAATAAACAACAACAACAACAATGTCAAATAAACAACAACAACAACAACATCAGATAAACAACAACAACAACAACGTCAACAACAACAACAACGTCAAATAAACAACAACAACAACAACAACGTCAAAAACAACAACAACAACGTCAAATAAACAACAACAACAACGTCAAATAAACAATAACAACAACAACAACTATGTCAAATAAACAACAACAACAACAACAACAACACCACCGTCAACAACGACAACAATGTCAAATAAACAACAACAACAACAACATCAAATAAACAACAACAACAACTATGTCAACAACAACAACAACGTCAAATAAACAACAACAACAACAACAACGTCAAGTAAACAACAACAACGACAACAACAAAAACAACGTCAAATAAACAACAACAACAACAACAACGTCAAATAAACAACAACAACAACGTCAAATAAACAACAACAACAACGTCAACAACAACAACAACGTCAAATAAACAACAACAACAACAACGTCAACAACAACAACAACGTCAAATAAACAACAACAACAACGTCAAATAAACAATAACAACAACAACAACAATGTCAAATAAACAACAACAACAACGTCAAATAAACAACAACAACAACAACGTCAATAACAACAACAACAACGTCAAATAAACAACAACAACAACGTCAAATAAACAACAACAACAACAACGTCAAATAAACAATAATAAAAACAACGTCAACAATAACAACAACGTCAAATAAACAACAACAACAATAACGTCAAATAAACAATAACAACAACGTCAAATAAACAATAACAACAACAACAACAATGTCAAATAAACAACAACAACAACGTCAAATAAACAACAACAACAACAACAACGTCAATAACAACAACAACAACAACGTCAAATAAACAACAACAACAACAACGTCAAAGAAACAACAACAACAATAACGTCAAATAAACAACAACAACAACAATAACAGCAACAACAACAACAACGTCAAATAAACAACAACAACAACAATGTCAAATAAACAACAACAACAACGTCAAATAAACAAAAACAAAAACAACAACAACAACAACATCAACAACAACAAAAACGTCAAATAAACAACAACAACAACTACGTCAAATAAACAATAACAACAACAACAACGTCAACAACAACAACGTCAAATAAACAACAACAACAACGTCAAATAAACAACAACAACATCAATTAAACAACAACAACAACGTCAAATAAACAACAAAAAAAACAACAACAACATCAACAACAACAAAAACGTCAAATAAACAACAACTACGTCAAATAAACAACAACAACAACGTCAAATAAACAATAACAACAACAACAACGTCAACAACCACAATGTCAAATAAACAACAACAACAACGTCAAATAAACAACAACAACAACAACAACAACGTCAAATAAACAACAACAACAACGTCAACAACAACAACAATAATGTCAAATAAACAACAACAACAACACCGTCAACAACAACAACAATGTCAAATAAACACAACAACAACAACGTCAAATAAACAACAACAACAACTATGTCAACAACAACAACACCAACGTCAAATAAACAACAACAAGAACGTCAAGTAAACAACACAAACAACAACAACGTCAAATAAACAACAACAGCAACAATGTCAAATAAACAACAACAACAACAACAACACCATCAACAACGACAACAATGTCAAATAAAAAACAACAACAACATCAAATAAACAACAACAACAACTATGTCAACAACAACAACAACAATGTCAAATAAACAACAACAACAACGTCAAATAAACAAAAACAAAAACAACAACAACAACAACATCAACAACAACAAAAACGTCAAATAAACAACAACAACGTCAATTAAACAACAACAACTACGTCAAATAAACAACAACAACAACAACAACAACAAAAACGTCAAATAAACAACAACTACGTCAAATAAACAACAACAACAACAACGTCAAATAAACAATAACAACAACAACAACGTCAACAACCACAACGTCAAATAAACAACAACAACAACGTCAAATAAACAACAACAACAACAACAACGTCAAATAAACAACAACAACAACGTCAACAACAACAACAACAATGTCAAATAAACAACAACAACAACAACACCGTCAACAACAACAACAATGTCAAATAAACATCAACAACAATAACGTCAAATAAACAAAAACAACAACTATGTCAACAACAACAACACCAACGTCAAATAAACAACAACAACAACAACGTCAAGTAAACAACACCAACAACAACGTCAAATAAACAACAACAGCAACAATGTCAAATAAACAACAACAACAACACCGTCAACAACGACAACAATGTCAAATAAAAAACAACAACAGCAACATCAAATAAACAACAACAACAACTATGTCAACAAGAACAACAACAACGTCAAATAAACAACAACAACAACGTCAAGTAAACAACAACAACAACAATAACAAAAACAACGTCAAATAAACAACAACAACAACAACGTCAAATAAACAACAACAACAACGTCAAATAAACAACAACAACAACGTCAAATAAACAATAACAACAACAACAACAATGTCAAATAAACAACAACAACAACGTGAAATAAACAACAACAACAACAACAACGTCAATAACAACAACAACGTAAAATAAACAACAACAACAACGTCAAATAAACAACAACAACAACAACAACAACGTCAAATAAATAACAACAACAACAACAACAACAACAACAATAACAACAACAACAACGTCAAATAAACAACAACAACAACGTCAAATAAACAACAACAACAACGTCAAATAAACAAAAACAAAAACAACAACAATAACAACAACAAAAACGTCAAATAAACAACAACAACAACTACGTCAAATAAACAACAACAACAACTACGTCAAATAAACAACAACAATAACGTCAAATAAACAATAACAACAACAGCAACGTCAACAACAACAACGTCAAATAAACAACAACAACAACGTCAAATAAACAACAACAACGTCAAATAAAGAACAACAACAACAATGTCAAATAACCAACAACAACGTCAACAACAACAACAATGTCAAATAAACAACAACAACAACACCGTCAACAACAACAACAATGTCAAATAAACAACAACAACAACGTCAAATAAACAACAACAACAACAACGTCAACAACAACAACAACAACGTCAAATAAGCAACAACAACAACGTCAAATAAACAACAACGTCAACAACAAAAACGTGAAATAAACAACAACAACTATGTCAACAATAACAACAACATCAAATAAACAACAACAACAACAACAACGTCAACAACAACAACAACGTCAAATAAACAACAACAACAATAACAACGTCAAATAAACAATAACAACAACAACACCGTCAAATAAACAACAACAACAACGTCAAATAAACAACAACAACAACGTCAAATAAACAACAACAACAACGCCAAATAAACAACAACAACAACAACGTCAACAACAACAACAACGTCAAATAAACAACAACAACAACAACAACAACAACAACTATGTCAACAACAACAACAATGTCAAATAAACAACAACAACAACAACGTCAACAACAACAACAACGTCAAATAAACAACAACAACAACAACAACAACAACAACGTCAAATAAACCACAACAACAACACCGTCAAATAAACAACAACAACAACAACGTCAAATAAACAACAACAACAACGTCAAATAAACAACAACAACAACAACCTCAACAACATCAACAACAACATAAAATAAACAACAACAACAACAACAACTATGTCAACAACAACAACAACGTCAAATAAACAACAACAACAACGTCAACAACAACAACGTCAAATAAACAACAACAACAACAACGTCAAATAAACAACAACAGAAACAACACCTCCAAATAAACAACAACAACAACAACGTCAAATAAACAACAACAATAACAACAACAACAACAACAACACCGTCAACAACAACAACAATGTCAAATAAACAACAACAACGTCAAATAAAAAACAACAACATTAACAACAACAACAACAACGTCAAATAAACAACAACAACAACAATAACAACGTCAAATAAACAACAACAACGTCATATAAACAACAATAACGTCAAATAAACAACAACAACAACAACATCAACAACAACAAAAACGTCAAATAAACAACAACAACAACGTCAATAACAATAACTATGTCAAATAAACAACAACAACGTCAAACAAACAATAACAACAACAACAACGTCAACAACAACAACGTCAAATAAACAACAACAACAACGTCAAATAAACAATAACAACGTCAAATAAAGAACAACAACAACAACAACAACAACGTCAAATAAACAACAACAACGTCAACAACAACAACAACTATTTCAAATAAACAACAACAACAACACCGTCAACAACAACAACGTCAAATAAACAACAACAACAACGTCAAATAAACAACAACAACAACAACAATGTCAAATAAACAACAACAATAACAACAACAACGTCAAATATACAACAACAACAACAGCAACGTCAACAACAACAACTACGTCAAATAAACAACAACAACATCAAAATAAACAATAACAACAACAACAATGTCACCCACAACAACGTCAAATAAATAACAACAACAATGTCAAATAAACAAAAATACTAAAACAACGTCAAATAAACATCAACAACAACAACAACGTCAACAACAACAATGTCAAATAAACAACAACAACAACATCAACAACAACAACAATGTCAAATAAATAACAACAACAACGTCAAATAAACAACAACAACGTCAGCAACAACAACAACAACGTCAAATAAACAACAACAACAACGTCAAATAAACAACAACAACAACAACGTCAACAACAACAACAACAATGTCAAATAAACAACAATACTAAAACAACGTCAAATAAACAACAACAACAACAACGTCAACAACAACAACAACAATGTCAAATAAACAACAACAACAACAACGTCAACAACAACAACAATGTCAAATAAATAACAACAACGTCAAATAAACAACAACAACAACGTCAACAACAACAACGTCAAATAAACAACAACAACAGCGTCAAATAAACAACAACGTCAACAACAACAACAACGTCAAATAAACAACAACAACAACAACTATATCAACAACAACGACAACAACATCAAATAAACAACAACAACAACAACGTCAAATAAACAACAACAACAACAACGTCAACAACAACAACAACAATGTCAAATAAACAACAACAACAACGTCAACAACAACAATAATGTCAAATAAACAACAACAACAACGTCAAATAAACAACAACAACAACGTCAACAACAACAACAACGTCAAATAAACAACAACAACAACAACTATGTCAACAACAAAAACGTCAAATAAATAACAACAACAACAACAACGTCAACAACAACAACGTCAAATAAACAACAACAACAACGTCAAATAAACAACAACAACAACAACACCGTCAAATAAACAACAACAACAACAACATCAAATAAACAACAACAACAACAACGAAAAATAAACAACAATGAAAACAACGTCAACAACAACAACAACGTCAAATAAACAACAACAACAACAACGTCAAATAAACAATAACAACAACGTCAAATAAACAATAACAATAACAACAACAATGTCAAATAAACAACAATAACAACGTCAAATAAACAACAACAACAACAACAACAACAACGTCAACAACAACAACAACGTCAAATAAACAACAACAACAACAACGTCAAATAAACAACAACAACAACAACAACGTCAAATAAACAACAACAACAATAATAACAACAACAACAACTACGTCAAATAAACAACAACAACAACGTCAAATAAACAACAACAACGTCAAATAAAGAACAAAAACAACGTCAACAACAACAACAATGTCAAATAAATAACGACAACAACAATAACAACAACGTCGACAACAACAACTACGTCAAATAAACAACAACAACAACAACGTAAAATAAACAACAAAAACAACTATGTCAAAAACAACAACATCAACAACGTCAAATAAACAACAACAACAACAACAACGTCAATAACAACAACAATGTCAAGTAAACAACAACAACAACAACAACAACAACGTCAAATAAACAACAACAGAAACAACACCTCCAAATAAACAACAACAACAACAACGTCAAATAAACAACAACAATAACAACAACAACAACAACAACACCGTCAACAACAACAACAATGTCAAATAAACAACAACAACGTCAAATAAAAAACAACAACATTAACAACAACAACAACAACGTCAAATAAACAACAACAACAACAACAATAACAACGTCAAATAAACAACAACAACGTCATATAAACAACAATAACGTCAAATAAACAACAACAACAACAACATCAACAACAACAAAAACGTCAAATAAACAACAACAACAACGTCAATAACAATAACTATGTCAAATAAACAACAACAACGTCAAACAAACAATAACAACAACAACAACGTCAACAACAACAACGTCAAATAAACAACAACAACAACGTCAAATAAACAATAACAACGTCAAATAAAGAACAACAACAACAACAACAACAACGTCAAATAAACAACAACAACGTCAACAACAACAACAACTATTTCAAATAAACAACAACAACAACACCGTCAACAACAACAACGTCAAATAAACAACAACAACAACGTCAAATAAACAACAACAACAACAATGTCAAATAAACAACAACAATAACAACAACAACGTCAAATATACAACAACAACAACAGCAACGTCAACAACAACAACTACGTCAAATAAACAACAACAACATCAAAATAAACAATAACAACAACAACAATGTCACCCACAACAACGTCAAATAAATAACAACAACAATGTCAAATAAACAAAAATACTAAAACAACGTCAAATAAACATCAACAACAACAACAACGTCAACAACAACAATGTCAAATAAACAACAACAACAACATCAACAACAACAACAATGTCAAATAAATAACAACAACAACGTCAAATAAACAACAACAACGTCAGCAACAACAACAACAACGTCAAATAAACAACAACAACAACGTCAAATAAACAACAACAACAACAACGTCAACAACAACAACAACAATGTCAAATAAACAACAATACTAAAACAACGTCAAATAAACAACAACAACAACAACGTCAACAACAACAACAACAATGTCAAATAAACAACAACAACAACAACGTCAACAACAACAACAATGTCAAATAAATAACAACAACGTCAAATAAACAACAACAACAACGTCAACAACAACAACGTCAAATAAACAACAACAACAGCGTCAAATAAACAACAACGTCAACAACAACAACAACGTCAAATAAACAACAACAACAACTATATCAACAACAACGACAACAACATCAAATAAACAACAACAACAACAACGTCAAATAAACAACAACAACAACAACGTCAACAACAACAACAACAATGTCAAATAAACAACAACAACAACGTCAACAACAACAATAATGTCAAATAAACAACAACAACAACGTCAAATAAACAACAACAACAACGTCAACAACAACAACAACGTCAAATAAACAACAATAACAACAACTATGTCAACAACAAAAACGTCAAATAAATAACAACAACAACAACAACGTCAACAACAACAACGTCAAATAAACAACAACAACAACGTCAAATAAACAACAACAACAACAACACCGTCAAATAAACAACAACAACAACAACATCAAATAAACAACAACAACAACAACGAAAAATAAACAACAATGAAAACAACGTCAACAAC
>OX451739.1:247008276-247010776 GCA_948472305.1 Vicia faba
AACAACAACGTCAACAACAACAATGTCAAATAAACAACAACAACAACAACATCAACAACAACAACAATGTCAAATAAATAATAACAACAACGTCAAATAAACAACAACAACGTCAACAACAACAACAACAACGTCAAATAAACAACAACAACAACGTCAAATAAACAACAACAACAACAACAACGTCAACAACAACAACAACAATGTCAAATAAACAACAATACTAAAACAACGTCAAATAAACAACAACAACAACAACGTCAACAACAACAACAACAATGTCAAATAAACAACAACAACAACAACGTCAACAACAACAACAATGTCAAATAAATAACAACAACGTCAAATAAACAACAACAACAACGTCAACAACAACAACGTCAAATAAACAACAACAACGTCAAATAAACAACAACGTCAACAACAACAACGTCAAATAAACAACAACAACAACAACTATATCAACAACAACGACAACAACGTCAAATAAACAACAACAACAACAACGTCAAATAAACAACAACAACAACAACGTCAACAACAACAACAATGTCAAATAAACAACAACAACAACGTCAACAACAACAACAATGTCAAATAAACAACAACAACAACGTCAAATAAACAACAACAACAACAACGTCAACAACAACAACAACGTCAAATAAACAACAACAACAACAACTATGTCAACAACAACAACGTCAAATAAATAACAACAACAACAACAACAACGTCAACAACAACAACGTCAAATAAACAACAACAACAACAACGTCAAATAAACAACAACAACAACACCGTCAAATAAACAACAACAACAACATCAAATAAACAACAACAACAACAACGTCAAATAAACAACAATAAAAACAACGTCAACAACAACAACAACGTCAAATAAACAACAACAACAACAACAACGTCAAATAAACAATAACAACAACGTCAAATAAACAATAACAACAACAACAACAATGTCAAATAAACAACAATAACAACGTCAAATAAACAACAACAACAACAACAACAACGTCAACAACAACAACAACGTCAAATAAACAACAACAACAACGTCAAATAAACAACAACAACAACAACAATAACAACGTCAAATAAACAACAACAACAACAATAACAACAACAACAACTACGTCAAATAAACAACAACAACAACGTCAAATAAACAATAACAACAACAACAACGTCAACAACAACAACGTCAAATAAACAACAACAACAACGTCAAATAAACAACAAAAACAACGTCAACAACAACAACAATGTCAAATAAACAACGACAACAACAATAACAACAACGTCGACAACAACAACTACGTCAAATAAACAACAACAACAACAACGTAAAATAAACAACAAAAACAACTATGTCAAAAACAACAACATCAACAACGTCAAATAAACAACAACAACAACAGCGTCAATAACAACAACAATGTCAAGTAAACAACAACAACAACAACGTCAAATAAACAACAACAACAACAACAACAACAACAACGTCAATAACAACAACAACAACGTAAAAAAAACAACAACGTCAACAACAACAACAACGTGAAATAAAAACAACAACTATGTCAACAACAACAACATCAAATAAACAACAACAACAACAACAACGTCAACAACAACAACGTCAAATAAACAAAAACAACAATAACAACGTCAAATAAACAACAACAACAACACCGTCAAATAAACAACAACAACGTCAAATAAACAACAACAACAATCTTAAATAAACAACAACAACAACGTCAAATAAACAACAACAACAACGTCAACAACAACAACAACGTCAAATAAACAACAACAACAACAATTATGTCAACAACAACGTCAAATAAACAACAACAACAACAACGTCAAATAAACAACAACAACAACAACAACGTCAAATAAACAACAACAACAACACCGTCAAATAAACAACAACAACAACAATGTCAAATAAACAACAACAACAACAACGTCAAATAAACAACAACAAAAACAACGTCAACAACAACAACAACGTCAAATAAACAACAACAACAACAACGTCAAAAACAACAACAACAACGTCAAATAAACAACAACAACAACGTCAAATAAACAATAACAACAACAACAACAACAATGTCAAATAAACAACAACAACAACAACAACAACACCGTCAACAACGACATTAATGTCAAATAAACAACAACAACAACAACATCAAATAAACAACAACAACAACTATGTCAACAACAACAACAACGTCAAATAAACAACAACAACAACAACGTCAAGTAAACAACAACAACGACAACAACAAAAACAACGTCAAATAAACAACAACAACAACAACGTCAAATAAACAACAACAACAACGTCAAATAAACAACAACAACAACGTCAACAACAACAACAACGTCAAATAAACAACAACAATAACAACAACAACAACGTCAACAACAACAACAACGTCAAATAAACAACAACAACAAC
>OX451739.1:247015776-247018276 GCA_948472305.1 Vicia faba
ACAACAAAAACATGAAATAAACAACAACAACTATGTCAACAATAACAACAACATCAAATAAACAACAACAACAACAACAACAACGTCAACAACAACAACAACGTCAAATAAACAACAACAACAATAACAACGTCAATTAAACAACAACAACAACAACAACGCCAAATAAACAACAACAACAACAACAACGTCAACAACAACAACAACGTCAAATAAACAACAACAACAACAACAACTATGTCAACAACAACAACAATGTCAAATAAACAACAACAACAACAACGTCAACAACAACAACGTCAAATAAACAACAACAACAACAACAACAACGTCAAATAAACAACAACAACAACAACAACAACGTCAAATAAACAACAACAACAACACCGTTAAATAAACAACAACAACAACAACAACGTCAAATAAACAACAATAACAACGTCAAATAAACAACAACAACAACAATGTCAAATAAACAACAACAACAACAACAATAACAACAACAACGTCAAATATACAACAACAACAACAACAACAAAAACGTCAAATAAACAACAACAACAACAACAACGTCAACAACAACAACTACGTCAAATAAACAACAACAACATCAAATAAACAATAACAACAACAACAATGTCACCCACAACAACGTCAAATAAATAACAACAACAATGTCAAATAAACAACAATACTAAAACAACGTCAAATAAACAACAACAACAACAACAACGTCAACAACAACAATGTCAAATAAACAACAACAACATCAACAACAACAACAATGTCAAATAAATAACAACAACAACGTCAAATAAACAACAACAACGTCAACAACAACAACAACAACGTCAAATAAACAACAACAACAACGTCAAATAAACAACAACAACAACAACGTCAACAACAACAACAATGTCAAATAAACAACAATACTAAAACAACGTCAAATAAACAACAACAACAACAACAACGTCAACAACAACAACAACAATGTCAAATAAACAACAACAACAACAACAACGTCAACAACAACAACAATGTCAAATAAATAACAACAACGTCAAATAAACAACAACAACAACGTCAACAACAACAACGTCAAATAAACAACAACAACAACGTCAAATAAACAACAACGTCAACAACAACAACAACGTCAAATAAACAACAACAACAACAACTATATCAACAACAACGATAACAACGTCAAATAAACAACAACAACAACAACGTCAAATAAACAACAACAACAACGTCACCAACAACAACAATGTCAAATAAACAACAACAACAACGTCAACAACAACAACAATGTCAAATAAACAACAACAACAACGTCAAATAAACAACAACAACAACAACGTCAACAACAACAACAACGTCAAATAAACAACAACAACAACTATGTCAACAACAACAACGTCAAATAAATAACAACAACAACAACAACGTCAACAACAACAACGTCAAATAAACAACAACAACAACGTCAAATAAACCACAACAACAACACCGTCAAATAAACAACAACAACAACATCAAATAAACAACAACAACAACAACGTCAAATAAACAACAATAAAAACAACGTCAACAACAACAACAACGTCAAATAAACAACAACAACAACAACAACGTCAAATAAACAATAACAACAACGTCAAATAAACAGTAACAACAACAACAACAATGTCAAATAAACAACAATAACAATGTCAAATAAACAACAACAACAACAACGTCAACAACAACAACAACGTCAAATAAACAACAACAACAATAACGTCAAATAAACAACAACAACAACAACAACAACGTCAAATAAACAACAACAACAACAATATCAACAACAACTACTACGTCAAATAAACAACAACAACAACGTCAAATAAACAATAACAACAACAACAACGTCAACAACAACAACGTCAAATAAACAACAACAACAACGTCAAATAAACAACAACAACGTCAAATAAACAACAAAAACAACGTCAACAACAACAACAATGTCAAATAAACAACGACAACAACAATAACAACAACGTCGACAACAACAACTACGTCAAATAAACAACAACAACAACAACGTAAAATAAACAACAAAAACAACTATGTCAAAAACAACAACATCAACAACGTCAAATAAACAACAACAACAACAACGTCAATAACAACAACAATGTCAAGTAAACAACAACAACAACAACGTCAAATAAACAACAACAACAACAACAGCAACGCCAATAACAACAACAACAACGTCAAAAAAACAACAACGTCAACAACAACAATAACGTGAAATAAAAACAACAACTATGTCAACAACAACAACAACATCAAATAAACAACAACAACAACAACAACAACGTCAACAACAAGAACGTCAAATAAACAAAAACAACAATAACAACGTCAAATAAACAACAACAACAACAACACCGTCAAATAAACAACAACAACGTCAAATAAACAACAACAACAATCTTAAATAAAC
>OX451739.1:247023276-247030776 GCA_948472305.1 Vicia faba
AACAACAACGTCAACAACAACAATGTCAAATAAACAACAACAACAACAACAACAACATCAACAACAACAACAATGTCAAATAAATAACAACAACAACGTCAAATAAACAACAACAACGTCAACAACAACAACAACAACGTCAAATAAACAACAACAACAATGTCAAATAAACAACAACAACAACAACAACGTCAACAACAACAACAACAATGTCAAATAAACAACAATACTAAAACAACGTCAAATAAACAACAACAACAACAACGTCAACAACAACAACAACAATGTCAAATAAACAACAACAACAACGTCAACAACAACAACAATGTCAAATAAATAACAACAACGTCAAATAAACAACAACAACAACGTCAACAACAACAACGTCAAATAAACAACAACAACAACGTCAAATAAACAACAACGTCAACAACAACAACAACGTCAAATAAACAACAACAACAACAACTATATCAACAACAACGACAACAACGTCAAATAAACAACAACAACAACAACAACGTCAAATAAACAACAACAACAATAACGTCAACAACAACAACAATGTCAAATAAACAACAACAACAACGTCAACAACAACAACAATGTCAAATAAACAACAACAACAACGTCAAATAAACAACAACAACAACAACGTCAACAACAACAACAACGTCAAATAAACAACAACAACAACAACTATGTCAACAACAACAACGTCAAATAAATAACAACAACAACAACAACGTCAACAACAACAACGTTAAATAAACACCAACAACAACGTCAAATAAACAACAACAACAACACCGTCAAATAAACAACAACAACAACATCAAATAAACAACAACAACAACAACAACGTCAAATAAACAACAATAAAAACAACGTCAACAACAACAACAACGTCAAATAAACAACAACAACAACAACAACAACAACGTCAAATAAACAATAACAACAACGTCAAATAAACAATAACAACAACAACAACAATGTCAAATAAACAACAATAACAACGTCAAATAAACAACAACAACAACAACAACGTCAACAACAACAACAACGTCAAATAAACAACAACAACAACAACGTCAAATAAACAACAACAACAACAACAACAACGTCAAATAAACAACAACAACAACAATAACAACAACAACAACTACGTCAAATAAACAACAACAACAACAACGTCCAATAAACAATAATAACAACAACAACGTCAACAACAACAATGTCAAATAAACAACAACAACAACGTCAAATAAACAACAACAACGTCAAATAAACAACAACAACAACACCGTTAAATAAACAACAACAACAACAACAACGTCAAATAAACAACAATAACAACGTCAAATAAACAACAACAACAACAATGTCAAATAAACAACAACAACAACAACAATAACAACAACAACGTCAAATATACAACAACAACAACAAAAACGTCAAATAAACAACAACAACAACAACAACAACGTCAACAACAACAACTACGTCAAATAAACAACAACAACATCAAATAAACAATAACAACAACAACAATGTCACCCACAACAACGTCAAATAAATAACAACAACAATGTCAAATAAACAACAATACTAAAACAACGTCAAATAAACAACAACAACAACAACAACAACGTCAACAACAACAATGTCAAATAAACAACAACAACATCAACAACAACAACAATGTCAAATAAATAACAACAACAACGTCAAATAAACAACAACAACGTCAACAACAACAACAACGTCAAATAAACAACAACAACAACGTCAAATAAACAACAACAACAACAACGTCAACAACAACAACAATGTCAAATAAACAACAATACTAAAACAACGTCAAATAAACAACAACAACAACAACGTCAACAACAACAACAACAATGTCAAATAAACAACAACAACAACAACAACGTCAACAACAACAACAATGTCAAATAAATAACAACAACGTCAAATAAACAACAACAACAACGTCAACAACAACAACGTCAAATAAACAACAACAACAACGTCAAATAAACAACAACGTCAACAACAACAACAACGTCAAATAAACAACAACAACAACAACTATATCAACAACAACGACAACAACGTCAAATAAACAACAACAACAACAACGTCAAATAAACAACAACAACAACAACGTCAACAACAACAACAATGTCAAATAAACAACAACAACAACGTCAACAACAACAACAATGTCAAATAAACAACAACAACAACGTCAAATAAACAACAACAACAACAACGTCAACAACAACAACAACGTCAAATAAACAACAACAACAACAACAACTATGTCAACAACAACAACGTCAAATAAATAACAACAACAACAACAACGTCAACAACAACATTGTCAAATAAACAACAACAACAACGTCAAATAAACAACAACAACACCGTCAAATAAACAACAACAACAACATCAAATAAACAACAACAACAACAACGTCAAATAAACAACAATAAAAACAACGTCAACAACAACAACAACGTCAAATAAACAACAACAACAACGTCAAATAAACAATAACAACAACGTCAAATAAACAATAACAACAACAACAACAATGTCAAATAAACAACAATAACAATGTCAAATAAACAACAACAACAACAACGTCAACAACAACAACGTCAAATAAACAACAACAACAATAACGTCAAATAAACAACAACAACAACAACAACAACGTCAAATAAACAACAACAACAACAATAACAACAACAACAACTACGTCAAATAAACAACAACAACAACGTCAAATAAACAATAACAACAACAACAACGTCAACAACAACAACGTCAAATAAACAACAACAACAACGTCAAATAAACAACAACAACGTCAAATAAACAACAAAAACAACGTCAACAACAACAACAATGTCAAATAAACAACGACAACAACAATAACAACAACGTCGACAACAACAACTACGTCAAATAAACAACAACAACAACAACCTCAACAACATCAACAACAACGTAAAATAAACAACAACAACAACAACAACTATGTCAACAACAACAACAACAACGTCAAATAAACAACAACAACAACGTCAACAACAACAACGTCAAATAAACAACAACAACAACAACGTCAAATAAACAACAACAAAAACAACACCGCCAAATAAACAACAACAACAACAACATCAAATAAACAACAACAATAACAACAACAACAACAACACCGTCAACAACAACAACAATGTCAAATAAAGAACAACAACAACAACGTCAAATAAACAATAACAACGTCAAATAAAGAACAACAACAACAACAACAACGTCAAATAAACAACAACAACGTCAACAACAACAACAACTATGTCAAATAAACAACAACAACAACACCATCAACAACAACAACGTCAAATAAACAACAACAACAACGTCAAATAAACAACAACAACAACAATGTCAAATAAACAACAACAACAACAATAACAACAAAAACGTCAAATATACAACAACAACAACAACAAAAACGTCAAATAAACAACAACAACAACAATGTCAACAACAACAACTACGTCAAATAAACAACAACAACATCAAATAAACAACAACAACAACAACAATGTCACCCACAACAACGTCAAATAAATAACAACAACAATGTCAAATAAACAACAATACTAAAACAATGTCAAATAAACAACAACAACAACAACAACGTCAACAACAACAATGTCAAATAAACAACAACAACAACAACAACAACATCAACAACAACAACAATGTCAAATAAATAACAACAACAACGTCAAATAAACAACAACAACGTCAACAACAACAACAACAACGTCAAATAAACAACAACAACAATGTCAAATAAACAACAACAACAACAACAACGTCAACAACAACAACAACAATGTCAAATAAACAACAATACTAAAACAACGTCAAATAAACAACAACAACAACAACGTCAACAACAACAACAACAATGTCAAATAAACAACAACAACAACGTCAACAACAACAACAATGTCAAATAAATAACAACAACGTCAAATAAACAACAACAACAACGTCAACAACAACAACGTCAAATAAACAACAACAACAACGTCAAATAAACAACAACGTCAACAACAACAACAACGTCAAATAAACAACAACAACAACAACTATATCAACAACAACGACAACAACGTCAAATAAACAACAACAACAACAACAACGTCAAATAAACAACAACAACAATAACGTCAACAACAACAACAATGTCAAATAAACAACAACAACAACGTCAACAACAACAACAATGTCAAATAAACAACAACAACAACGTCAAATAAACAACAACAACAACAACGTCAACAACAACAACAACGTCAAATAAACAACAACAACAACAACTATGTCAACAACAACAACGTCAAATAAATAACAACAACAACAACAACGTCAACAACAACAACGTTAAATAAACACCAACAACAACGTCAAATAAACAACAACAACAACACCGTCAAATAAACAACAACAACAACATCAAATAAACAACAACAACAACAACAACGTCAAATAAACAACAATAAAAACAACGTCAACAACAACAACAACGTCAAATAAACAACAACAACAACAACAACAACAACGTCAAATAAACAATAACAACAACGTCAAATAAACAATAACAACAACAACAACAATGTCAAATAAACAACAATAACAACGTCAAATAAACAACAACAACAACAACAACGTCAACAACAACAACAACGTCAAATAAACAACAACAACAACAACGTCAAATAAACAACAACAACAACAACAACAACGTCAAATAAACAACAACAACAACAACAATAACAACAACAACAACTACGTCAAATAAACAACAACAACAACAACGTCCAATAAACAATAATAACAACAACAACGTCAACAACAACAATGTCAAATAAACAACAACAACAACGTCAAATAAACAACAACAACGTCAAATAAACAACAACAACAACACCGTTAAATAAACAACAACAACAACAACAACGTCAAATAAACAACAATAACAACGTCAAATAAACAACAACAACAACAATGTCAAATAAACAACAACAACAACAACAATAACAACAACAACGTCAAATATACAACAACAACAACAACAACAAAAACGTCAAATAAACAACAACAACAACAACAACAACGTCAACAACAACAACTACGTCAAATAAACAACAACAACATCAAATAAACAATAACAACAACAACAATGTCACCCACAACAACGTCAAATAAATAACAACAACAATGTCAAATAAACAACAATACTAAAACAACGTCAAATAAACAACAACAACAACAACAACAACGTCAACAACAACAATGTCAAATAAACAACAACAACATCAACAACAACAACAATGTCAAATAAATAACAACAACAACGTCAAATAAACAACAACAACGTCAACAACAACAACAACGTCAAATAAACAACAACAACAACGTCAAATAAACAACAACAACAACAACGTCAACAACAACAACAATGTCAAATAAACAACAATACTAAAACAACGTCAAATAAACAACAACAACAACAACGTCAACAACAACAACAACAATGTCAAATAAACAACAACAACAACAACAACGTCAACAACAACAACAATGTCAAATAAATAACAACAACGTCAAATAAACAACAACAACAACGTCAACAACAACAACGTCAAATAAACAACAACAACAACGTCAAATAAACAACAACGTCAACAACAACAACAACGTCAAATAAACAACAACAACAACAACTATATCAACAACAACGACAACAACGTCAAATAAACAACAACAACAACAACGTCAAATAAACAACAACAACAACAACGTCAACAACAACAACAATGTCAAATAAACAACAACAACAACGTCAACAACAACAACAATGTCAAATAAACAACAACAACAACGTCAAATAAACAACAACAACAACAACGTCAACAACAACAACAACGTCAAATAAACAACAACAACAACAACAACTATGTCAACAACAACAACGTCAAATAAATAACAACAACAACAACAACGTCAACAACAACATTGTCAAATAAACAACAACAACAACGTCAAATAAACAACAACAACACCGTCAAATAAACAACAACAACATCAAATAAACAACAACAACAACAACGTCAAATAAACAACAATAAAAACAACGTCAACAACAACAACAACGTCAAATAAACAACAACAACAACGTCAAATAAACAATAACAACAACGTCAAATAAACAATAACAACAACAACAACAATGTCAAATAAACAACAATAACAATGTCAAATAAACAACAACAACAACAACGTCAACAACAACAACGTCAAATAAACAACAACAACAACAATAACGTCAAATAAACAACAACAACAACAACAACAACGTCAAATAAACAACAACAACAACAATAACAACAACAACAACTACGTCAAATAAACAACAACAACAACGTCAAATAAACAATAACAACAACAACAACGTCAACAACAACAACGTCAAATAAACAACAACAACAACGTCAAATAAACAACAACAACGTCAAATAAACAACAAAAACAACGTCAACAACAACAACAATGTCAAATAAACAACGACAACAACAATAACAACAACGTCGACAACAACAACTACGTCAAATAAACAACAACAACAACAACGTAAAATAAACAACAAAAACAACTATGTCAAAAACAACAACATCAACAACGTCAAATAAACAACAACAACAACAACAACGTCAATAACAACAACAATGTCAAGTAAACAACAACAACAACAACGTCAAATAAACAACAACAACAACAGCAACGTCAATAACAACAACAACAACGTCAAAAAAACAACAACGTCAACAACAACAACAACGTGAAATAAAAACAACAACTATGTCAACAACAACAACAACATCAAATAAACAACAACAACAACAACAACGTCAACAACAACAACGTCAAATAAACAAAAACAACAATAACAACGTCAAATAAACAACAACAACAACAACACCGTCAAATAAACAACAACAACGTCAAATAAACAACAACAACAATCTTAAATAAACAACAACAACAACAACGTCAAATAAACAACAACAACAACGTCAACAACAACAACAACGTCAAATAAATAACAACAACAACAATTATGTCAACAACAACGTCAAATAAACAACAACAACAACAACGTCAAATAAACAACAACAACAACAACAACGTCAAATAAACAACAACAACAACACCGTCAAATAAACAACAACAACAACAATGTCAAATAAACAACAACAACAACAACGTCAAATAAACAACAACAAAAACAACGTCAACAACAACAACAACGTCAAATAAACAACAACAACAACAACGTCAAAAACAACAACAACGTCAAATAAACAATAACAACAACAACAACAATGTCAAATAAACAACAACAA
>OX451739.1:247033276-247035776 GCA_948472305.1 Vicia faba
GTGAAATAAACAACAACAACTATGTCAACAATAACAACAACATCAAATAAACAACAACAACAACAACAACAACGTCAACAATAACAACAACGTCAAATAAACAACAACAACAATAACAACGTCAATTAAACAATAACAACAACAACAACACCGTCAAATAAACAACAACAACAACGTCAAATAAACAACAACAACAACGTCAAATAAACAACAACAACAACAACGCCAAATAAACAACAACAACAACAACGTCAACAACAACAACAACGTCAAATAAACAACAACAACAACAACTATGTCAACAACAACAACAATGTCAAATAAACAACAACAACAACAACGTCAACAACAACAACGTCAAATAAACAACAACAACAACAACAACAACGTCAAATAAACAACAACAACAACACCGTTAAATAAACAACATCAACAACAACAACAACGTCAAATAAACAACAACAACAACGTCAAATAAACAACAACAACAACGTCAAATAAACAACAACAACAACAACCTCAACAACATCAACAACAACGTAAAATAAACAACAACAACAACAACAACAACTATGTCAACAACAACAACAACGTCAAATAAACAACAACAACAACGTCAACAACAACAACGTCAAATAAACAACAACAACAACAACGTCAAATAAACAACAACAAAAACAACACCGCCAAATAAACAACAACAACAACAACGTCAAATAAACAACAACAATAACAACAACAACAACAACACCGTCAACAACAACAACAATGTCAAATAAACAACAACAACAACGTCAAATAAACAATAACAACGTCAAATAAAGAACAACAACAACAACAACAACGTCAAATAAACAACAACAACGTCAACAACAACAACAACTATGTCAAATAAACAACAACAACAACACCATCAACAACAACAACGTCAAATAAACAACAACAACAACGTCAAATAAACAACAACAACAACAATGTCAAATAAACAACAACAACAATAATAACAACAACAACGTCAAATATACAACAACAACAACAACAAAAACGTCAAATAAACAACAACAACAACAATGTCAACAACAACAACTACGTCAAATAAACAACAACAACATCAAATAAACAACAACAACAACAACAATGTCACCCACAACAACGTCAAATAAATAACAACAACAATGTCAAATAAACAACAATACTAAAACAATGTCAAATAAACAACAACAACAACAACAACGTCAACAACAACAATGTCAAATAAACAACAACAACAACAACATCAACAACAACAACAATGTCAAATAAATAACAACAACAACGTCAAATAAACAACAACAACGTCAACAACAACAACAACAACGTCAAATAAACAACAACAACAACGTCAAATAAACAACAACAACAACAACAACGTCAACAACAACAACAACAATGTCAAATAAACAACAATACTAAAACAACGTCAAATAAACAACAACAACAACAACAACGTCAACAACAACAACAACAATGTCAAATAAACAACAACAACAACGTCAACAACAACAACAATGTCAAATAAATAACAACAACGTCAAATAAACAACAACAACAACGTCAACAACAACAACGTCAAATAAACCACAACAACAACGTCAAATAAACAACAACGTCGACAACAAAAACAACGTCAAATAAACAACAACAACAACAACTATATCAACAACAACGACAACAACGTCAAATAAACAACAACAACAACAACGTCAAATAAACAACAACAACAATAACGTCAACAACAACAACAATGTCAAATAAACAACAACAACAACGTCAACAACAACAACAATGTCAAATAAACAACAACAACAACGTCAAATAAACAACAACAACAACAACAACGTCAACAACAACAACAACGTCAAATAAACAACAACAACAACAACTATGTCAACAACAACAACGTCAAATAAATAACAACAACAACAACAACGTCAACAACAACAACGTCAAATAAACAACAACAACAACGTCAAATAAACAACAACAACAACACCGTCAAATAAACAACAACAACAACATCAAATAAACAACAACAACGACAACAACGTCAAATAAACAACAATAAAAACAACGTCAACAACAACAACAACGTCAAATAAACAACAACAACAACAACAACAACAACGTCAAATAAACAATAACAACAACGTCAAATAAACAATAACAACAACAACAACAATGTCAAATAAACAACAATAACAACGTCAAATAAACAACAACAACAACAACAACGTCAACAACAACAACAACGTCAAATAAACAACAACAACAACAACGTCAAATAAACAACAACAACAACAACAACGTCAAATAAACAACAACAACAACAACAATAACAACAACAACAACTACGTCAAATAAACAACAACAACAACAACGTCAAATAAACAATAACAACAACAACAACGTCAACAACAACAATGTCAAATAAACAACAACAACAACGTCAAATAAACAACAA
>OX451739.1:247040776-247053276 GCA_948472305.1 Vicia faba
ACAACAACAACAACAACGTCAAATAAACAACAACAACAATAACGTCAACAACAACAACAATGTCAAATAAACAACAACAACAACGTCAACAACAACAACAATGTCAAATAAACAACAACAACAACGTCAAATAAACAACAACAACAACAACAACGTCAACAACAACAACAACGTCAAATAAACAACAACAACAACAACTATGTCAACAACAACAACGTCAAATAAATAACAACAACAACAACAACGTCAACAACAACAACGTCAAATAAACAACAACAACAACGTCAAATAAACAACAACAACAACACCGTCAAATAAACAACAACAACAACATCAAATAAACAACAACAACGACAACAACGTCAAATAAACAACAATAAAAACAACGTCAACAACAACAACAACGTCAAATAAACAACAACAACAACAACAACGTCAAATAAACAATAACAACAACGTCAAATAAACAATAACAACAACAACAACAATGTCAAATAAACAACAATAACAACGTCAAATAAACAACAACAACAACAACAACGTCAACAACAACAACAACGTCAAATAAACAACAACAACAACAACGTCAAATAAACAACAACAACAACAACAACAACAACGTCAAATAAACAACAACAACAACAACAATAACAACAACAACAACTACGTCAAATAAACAACAACAACAACAACGTCAAATAAACAATAACAACAACAACAACGTCAAATAAACAACAACAACGTCAAATAAACAACAAAAACAACGTCAACAACAACAACAATGTCAAATAAACAACGACAACAACAATAACAACAACGTCGACAACAACAACTACGTCAAATAAACAACAACAACAACAACGTAAAATAAACAACAAAAACAACTATGTCAAAAACAACAACATCAACAACGTCAAATAAACAACAACAACAACAACGTCAATAACAACAACAATGTCAAGTAAACAACAACAACAACAACGTCAAATAAACAACAACAACAACAACAGCAACGTCAATAACAACAACAACAACGTCAACAACAACAACAACAACAACGTGAAATAAAAACAACAACTATGTCAACAACAACAACAACATCAAATAAACAACAACAACAACAACAACAACGTCAACAACAACAACGTCAAATAAACAAAAACAACAATAACAACGTCAAATAAACAACAACAACAACAACAACACCGTCAAATAAACAACAACAACGTCAAATAAACAACAACAACAATCTTAAATAAACAACAACAACAACGTCAAATAAACAACAACAACAACGTCAACAAAAACAACAACGTCAAATAAACAACAACAACAACAATTATGTCAACAACAACGTCAAATAAACAACAACAACAACAACAACGTCAAATAAACAACAATAACAACAACGTCAAATAAACAACAACAACAACACCGTCAAATAAACAACAACAACAACAATGTCAAATAAACAACAACAACAACAACGTCAAATAAACAACAACAAAAACAACGTCAACAACAACAACAACGTCAAATAAACAACAACAACAACAACGTCAAAAACAACAACAACAACGTCAAATAAACAACAACAACAACGTCAAATAAACAATAACAACAACAACAACAATGTCAAATAAACAACAACAACAACAACAACAACAACAACACCACCGTCAACAACGACAACAATGTCAAATAAACAACAACAACAACAACATCAAATAAACAACAACAACAACAACAACCTCAACAACATCAACAACAACGTAAAATAAACAACAACAACAACAACTATGTCAACAACAACAACAACAACAACAACGTCAAATAAACAACAACAACAACGTCAACAACAACAACGTCAAATAAACAACAACAACAACAACGTCAAATAAACAACAACAAAAACAACACCGCCAAATAAACAACAACAACAACAACGTCAAATAAACAACAACAATAACAACAACAACAACAACACCGTCAACAACAACAACAATGTCAAATAAACAACAACAACGTCAAATAAAAAACAACAACATTAACAGCAACAACAACACCAACGTCAAATAAACAACAACAACAATAACAACGTCAAATAAACAACAACAACAACGTCATATAAACAACAATAACGTCAAATAAACAACAACAACAACAACATCAACAACAACAAAAACGTCAAATAAACAACAACAACAACAACAACGTCAATAACAATAACTACGTCAAATAAACAACAACAACGTCAAACAAACAATAACAACAACAACAACGTCAACAACAACAAAGTCAAATAAACAACAACAACAACGTCAAATAAACAATAACAACGTCAAATAAAGAACAACAACAACAACAACAACGTCAAATAAACAACAACAACGTCAACAACAACAACAACTATGTCAAATAAACAACAACAACAACACCATCAACAACAACAACGTCAAATAAACAACAACAACAACGTCAAATAAACAACAACAACAACAATGTCAAATAAACAACAACAACAACAATAACAACAACAACGTCAAATATACAACAACAACAACAACAACAAAAACGTCAAATAAACAACAACAACAACAACAATGTCAACAACAACAACTACGTCAAATAAACAACAACAACATCAAATAAACAACAACAACAACAACAATGTCACCCACAACAACGTCAAATAAATAACAACAACAATGTCAAATAAACAACAATACTAAAACAACGTCAAATAAACAACAACAACAACAACGTCAACAACAACAATGTCAAATACACAACAACAACAACAACATCAACAACAACAACAATGTCAAATAAATAACAACAACAACGTCAAATAAACAACAACAACGTCAACAACAACAACAACAACGTCAAATAAACAACAACAACAACGTCAAATAAACAACAACAACAACGTCAAATAAACAACAACAACAACAACAACGTCAACAACAACAACAACAATGTCAAATAAACAACAATACTAAAACAACGTCAAATAAACAACAACAACAACAACGTCAACAACAACAACAACAATGTCAAATAAACAACAACAACAACAACGTCAACAACAACAACAATGTCAAATAAATAACAACAACGTCAAATAAACAACAACAACGTCAACAACAACAACGTCAAATAAACAACAACAACAACGTCAAATAAACAACAACGTCAACAACAACAACAACGTCAAATAAACAACAACAACAACAACTATATCAACAACAACGACAACAACGTCAAATAAACAACAACAACAACAACGTCAAATAAACAACAACAACAACAACGTCAACAACAACAACAATGTCAAATAAACAACAACAACAACAACGTCAACAACAACAACAATGTCAAATAAACAACAACAACAACGTCAAATAAACAACAACAACAACAACGTCAACAACAACAACAACGTCAAATAAACAACAACAACAACAACTATGTCAACAACAACAACGTCAAATAAATAACAACAACAACAACAACGTCAACAACAACAACGTCAAATAAACAACAACAACAACGTCAAATAAACAACAACAACAACACCGTCAAATAAACAACAACAACAACATCAAATAAACAACAACAACAACATCAAATAAACAACAACAACGACAACAACGTCAAATAAACAACAATAAAAACAACGTCAACAACAACAACAACGTCAAATAAACAACAACAACAACAACAACAACGTCAAATAAACAATAACAACAACGTCAAATAAACAATAACAACAACAACAACAATGTCAAATAAACAACAATAACAAAGTCAAATAAACAACAACAACAACAACGTCAACAACAACAACAACGTCAAATAAACAACAACAACAACAACGTCAAATAAACAACAACAACAACAACAACGTCAAATAAACAACAACAACAACAACAATAACAACAACAACAACTACGTCAAATAAACAACAACAACAACAACGTCAAATAAACAATAACAACAACAACAACGTCAACAATAACAATGTCAAATAAACAACAACAACAACGTCAAATAAACAACAACAACGTCAAATAAACAACAAAAACAACGTCAACAACAACAACAATGTCAAATAAACAACGACAACAACAATAACAACAACGTCGACAACAACAACTACGTCAAATAAACAACAACAACAACAACGTAAAATAAACAACAAAAACAACTATGTCAAAAACAACAACATCAACAACGTCAAATAAACAACAACAACAACAACGTCAATAACAACAACAATGTCAAGTAAACAACAACAACAACAACGTCAAATAAACAACAACAACAACAGCAACGTCAATAACAACAACAACAACGTCAACAACAACAACAACGTGAAATAAAAACAACAACTATGTCAACAACAACAACAACATCAAATAAACAACAACAACAACGTCAACAACAACAACGTCAAATAAACAAAAACAACAATAACAACGTCAAATAAACAACAACAACAACAACAACACCGTCAAATAAACAACAACAACGTCAAATAAACAACAACAACAATCTTAAATAAACAACAACAACAACGTCAAATAAACAACAACAACAACGTCAACAAAAACAACAACGTCAAATAAACAACAACAACAACAATTATGTCAACAACAACGTCAAATAAACAACAACAACAACAACAACGTCAAATAAACAACAACAACAACAACGTCAAATAAACAACAACAACAACACCGTCAAATAAACAACAACAACAACAATGTCAAATAAACAACAACAACAACAACGTCAAATAAACAACAACAAAAACAACGTCAACAACAACAACAACGTCAAATAAACAACAACAACAACAACGTCAAAAACAACAACAACAACGTCAAATAAACAACAACAACAACGTCAAATAAACAATAACAACAACAACAACAATGTCAAATAAACAACAACAACAACAACAACAACACCACCGTCAACAACGACAACAATGTCAAATAAACAACAACAACAACAACATCAAATAAACAACAACAACAACAACAACAACCTCAACAACATCAACAACAACGTAAAATAAACAACAACAACAACAACTATGTCAACAACAACAACAACAACAACAACAACGTCAAATAAACAACAACTACAACGTCAACAACAACAACGTCAAATAAACAACAACAACAACAACGTCAAATAAACAACAACAAAAACAACACCGCCAAATAAACAACAACAACAACAACGTCAAATAAACAACAACAATAACAACAACAACAACAACACCGTCAACAACAACAACAATGTCAAATAAACAACAACAACGTCAAATAAAAAACAACAACATTAACAGCAACAACAACAACAACGTCAAATAAACAACAACAACAATAACAACGTCAAATAAACAACAACAACAACAACGTCATATAAACAACAATAACGTCAAATAAACAACAACAACAACAACAACATCAACAACAACAAAAACGTCAAATAAACAACAACAACAACAACGTCAATAACAATAACTACGTCAAATAAACAACAACAACGTCAAACAAACAATAACAACAACAACAACGTCAACAACAACAAAGTCAAATAAACAACAACAACAACGTCAAATAAACAATAACAACGTCAAATAAAGAACAACAACAACAACAACAACGTCAAATAAACAACAACAACGTCAACAACAACAACAACTATGTCAAATAAACAACAACAACAACACCATCAACAACAACAACGTCAAATAAACAACAACAACAACGTCAAATAAACAACAACAACAACAATGTCAAATAAACAACAACAACAACAATAACAACAACAACGTCAAATATACAACAACAACAACAACAACAAAAACGTCAAATAAACAACAACAACAACAACAATGTCAACAACAACAACTACGTCAAATAAACAACAACAACATCAAATAAACAACAACAACAACAACAATGTCACCCACAACAACGTCAAATAAATAACAACAACAATGTCAAATAAACAACAATACTAAAACAACGTCAAATAAACAACAACAACAACAACGTCAACAACAACAATGTCAAATACACAACAACAACAACAACATCAACAACAACAACAATGTCAAATAAATAACAACAACAACGTCAAATAAACAACAACAACGTCAACAACAACAACAACAACGTCAAATAAACAACAACAACAACGTCAAATAAACAACAACAACAACGTCAAATAAACAACAACAACAACAACAACGTCAACAACAACAACAACAATGTCAAATAAACAACAATACTAAAACAACGTCAAATAAACAACAACAACAACAACGTCAACAACAACAACAACAATGTCAAATAAACAACAACAACAACAACGTCAACAACAACAACAATGTCAAATAAATAACAACAACGTCAAATAAACAACAACAACAACGTCAACAACAACAACGTCAAATAAACAACAACAACAACGTCAAATAAACAACAACGTCAACAACAACAACAACGTCAAATAAACAACAACAACAACAACTATATCAACAACAACGACAACAACGTCAAATAAACAACAACAACAACAACGTCAAATAAACAACAACAACAACAACGTCAACAACAACAACAATGTCAAATAAACAACAACAACAACAACGTCAACAACAACAACAATGTCAAATAAACAACAACAACAACGTCAAATAAACAACAACAACAACAACGTCAACAACAACAACAACGTCAAATAAACAACAACAACAACAACTATGTCAACAACAACAACGTCAAATAAATAACAACAACAACAACAACGTCAACAACAACAACGTCAAATAAACAACAACAACAACGTCAAATAAACAACAACAACAACACCGTCAAATAAACAACAACAACAACATCAAATAAACAACAACAACAACAACGTCAAATAAACAACAATAAAAACAACGTCAACAACAACAACAACGTCAAATAAACAACAACAACAACAACAACGTCAAATAAACAATAACAACAACGTCAAATAAACAATAACAACAACAACAATGTCAAATAAACAACAATAACAACGTCAAATAAACAACAACAACAACAACAACGTCAACAACAACAACAACGCCAAATAAACAACAACAACAACAACGTCAAATAAACAACAACAACAACAACAACGTCAAATAAACAACAACAACAACAATAACAACAACAACAACTACGTCAAATAAACAACAACAACAACAACGTCAAATAAACAATAACAACAACAACAACGTCAACAACAACAACGTCAAATAAACAACAACAACAACAACAACGTCAAATAAACAAGAACAACGTCAAATAAACAACAAAAACAACGTCAACAACAACAACAATGTCAAATAAACAACGACAACAACAATAACAACAACGTCGACAACAACAACTACGTCAAATAAACAACAACAACAACAACGTAAAATAAACAACAAGAACAACTATGTCAAAAACAACAACATCAACAACGTCAAATAAACAACAACAACAACAACGTCAATAACAACAACAATGTCAAGTAAACAACAACAACAACAACGTCAAATAAACAACAACAACAACAGCAACGTCAATAACAACAACAACAACGTCAAAAAAACAACAACGTCAACAACAACAACAACGTGAAATAAAAACAACAACTATGTCAACAACAACAACAACATCAAATAAACAACAACAACAACAACAACGTCAACAACAACAACGTCAAATAAACAAAAACAACAATAACAACGTCAAATAAACAACAACAACAACAACACCGTAAAATAAACAACAACAACGTCAAATAAACAACAACAACAATCTTAAATAAACAACAACAACAACGTCAAATAAACAACAACAACAACGTCAACAACAACAACAACGTCAAATAAACAACAACAACAACAATTATGTCAACAACAACGTCAAATAAACAACAACAACAACAACAACAACGTCAAATAAACAACAACAACAACAACGTCAAATAAACAACAACAACAACAACACCGTCAAATAAACAACAACAACAACAATGTCAAATAAACAACAACAACAACAACGTCAAATAAACAACAACAAAAACAACGTCAACAACAACAACAACGTCAAATAAACAACAACAACAACAACGTCAAAAACAACAACAACAACAACGTCAAATAAACAACAACAACAACGTCAAATAAACAATAACAACAACAACAACAATGTCAAATAAACAACAACAACAACACCGTCAACAACGACAACAATGTCAAATAAACAACAACAACAACATCAAATAAACAACAACAACAACTATGTCAACAACAACAACAACGTCAAATAAACAACAACAACAACAACAACGTCAAGTAAACAACAACAACGACAACAACAAAAACAACGTCAAATAAACAACAACAACAACAATGTCAAATAAACAACAACAACAACGTCAAATAAACAACAACAACAACGTCAACAACAACAACAACGTCAAATAAACAACAACAACAACAACAACAACAACGTCAACAACAACAACAACGTCAAATAAACAACAACAACAACAACGTCAAATAAACAATAACAACAACAACAATGTCAAATAAACAACAACAACAACGTCAAATAAACAACAACAACAACAACAACGTCAATAACAACAACAACAACGTCAAATAAACAACAACAATAACAACAACGTCAAATAAACAACAACAACAACAACAACGTCAAATAAACAATAATAAAAACAACGTCAACAACAACAACAACGTCAAATAAACAACAACAACAACAACAACAACAACAACAACAACGTCAACAACAACAACAACGTCAAACAAACAATAACAACAACAACAACGTCAACAACAACAAAGTCAAATAAACAACAACAACAACGTCAAATAAACAATAACAACGTCAAATAAAGAACAACAACAACAACAACAACGTCAAATAAACAACAACAACGTCAACAACAACAACAACTATGTCAAATAAACAACAACAACAACACCATCAACAACAACAACGTCAAATAAACAACAACAACAACGTCAAATAAACAACAACAACAACAATGTCAAATAAACAACAACAACAACAATAACAACAACAACGTCAAATATACAACAACAACAACAACAACAAAAACGTCAAATAAACAACAACAACAACAACAATGTCAACAACAACAACTACGTCAAATAAACAATAACAACAACAACAACAATGTCAAATAAACAACAACAACAACACCGTCAACAACGACAACAATGTCAAATAAACAACAACAACAACATCAAATAAACAACAACAACAACTATGTCAACAACAACAACAACGTCAAATAAACAACAACAACAACAACAACGTCAAGTAAACAACAACAACGACAACAACAAAAACAACGTCAAATAAACAACAACAACAACAATGTCAAATAAACAACAACAACAACGTCAAATAAACAACAACAACAACGTCAACAACAACAACAACGTCAAATAAACAACAACAACAACAACAACAACGTCAACAACAACAACAACGTCAAATAAACAACAACAACAACAACGTCAAATAAACAATAACAACAACAACAATGTCAAATAAACAACAACAACAACGTCAAATAAACAACAACAACAACAACAACGTCAATAACAACAACAACGTCAAATAAACAACAACAATAACAACAACGTCAAATAAACAACAACAACAACAACAACGTCAAATAAACAATAATAAAAACAACGTCAACAACAACAACAACGTCAAATAAACAACAACAACAACAACAACAACAACAACAACAACAACGTCAACAACAACAACAACGTCAAACAAACAATAACAACAACAACAACGTCAACAACAACAAAGTCAAATAAACAACAACAACAACGTCAAATAAACAATAACAACGTCAAATAAAGAACAACAACAACAACAACAACGTCAAATAAACAACAACAACGTCAACAACAACAACAACTATGTCAAATAAACAACAACAACAACACCATCAACAACAACAACGTCAAATAAACAACAACAACAACGTCAAATAAACAACAACAACAACAATGTCAAATAAACAACAACAACAACAATAACAACAACAACGTCAAATATACAACAACAACAACAACAACAAAAACGTCAAATAAACAACAACAACAACAACAATGTCAACAACAACAACTACGTCAAATAAACAACAACAACATCAAATAAACAACAACAACAACAACAATGTCACCCACAACAACGTCAAATAAATAACAACAACAATGTCAAATAAACAACAATACTAAAACAACGTCAAATAAACAACAACAACAACAACGTCAACAACAACAATGTCAAATACACAACAACAACAACAACATCAACAACAACAACAATGTCAAATAAATAACAACAACAACGTCAAATAAACAACAACAACGTCAACAACAACAACAACAACGTCAAATAAACAACAACAACAACGTCAAATAAACAACAACAACAACGTCAAATAAACAACAACAACAACAACAACGTCAACAACAACAACAACAATGTCAAATAAACAACAATACTAAAACAACGTCAAATAAACAACAACAACAACAACGTCAACAACAACAACAACAATGTCAAATAAACAACAACAACAACAACGTCAACAACAACAACAATGTCAAATAAATAACAACAACGTCAAATAAACAACAACAACAACGTCAACAACAACAACGTCAAATAAACAACAACAACAACGTCAAATAAACAACAACGTCAACAACAACAACAACGTCAAATAAACAACAACAACAACAACTATATCAACAACAACGACAACAACGTCAAATAAACAACAACAACAACAACGTCAAATAAACAACAACAACAACAACGTCAACAACAACAACAATGTCAAATAAACAACAACAACAACAACAACGTCAACAACAACAACAATGTCAAATAAACAACAACAACAACGTCAAATAAACAACAACAACAACAACGTCAACAACAACAACAACGTCAAATAAACAACAACAACAACAACTATGTCAACAACAACAACGTCAAATAAATAACAACAACAACAACAACGTCAACAACAACAACGTCAAATAAACAACAACAACAACGTCAAATAAACAACAACAACAACACCGTCAAATAAACAACAACAACAACATCAAATAAACAACAACAACAACAACGTCAAATAAACAACAATAAAAACAACGTCAACAACAACAACAACGTCAAATAAACAACAACAACAACAACGTCAAATAAACAATAACAACAACGTCAAATAAACAATAACAACAACAACAACAATGTCAAATAAACAACAATAACAACGTCAAATAAACAACAACAACAACAACAACGTCAACAACAACAACAACGCCAAATAAACAACAACAACAACAACGTCAAATAAACAACAACAACAACAACAACGTCAAATAAACAACAACAACAACAATAACAACAACAACAACTACGTCAAATAAACAACAACAACAACAACGTCAAATAAACAATAACAACAACAACAACGTCAACAACAACAACGTCAAATAAACAACAACAACAACAACGTCAAATAAACAAGAACAACGTCAAATAAACAATAACAACAACGTCAACAACAACAACAATGTCAAATAAACAACGACAACAACAATAACAACAACGTCGACAACAACAACTACGTCAAATAAACAACAACAACAACAACGTAAAATAAACAACAAAAACAACTATGTCAAAAACAACAACATCAACAACGTCAAATAAACAACAACAACAACAACAACAACGTCAATAACAACAACAATGTCAAGTAAACAACAACAACAACAACGTCAAATAAACAACAACAACAACAGCAACGTCAATAACAACAACAACAACGTCAAAAAAACAACAACGTCAACAACAACAACAACGTGAAATAAAAACAACAACTATGTCAACAACAACAACAACATCAAATAAACAACAACAACAACAACAACGTCAACAACAACAACGTCAAATAAACAAAAACAACAATAACAACGTCAAATAAACAACAACAACAACAACACCGTAAAATAAACAACAACAACGTCAAATAAACAACAACAACAATCTTAAATAAACAACAACAACAACGTCAAATAAACAACAACAACAACGTCAACAACAACAACAACGTCAAATAAACAACAACAACAATTATGTCAACAACAACGTCAAATAAACAACAACAACAACAACAACAACGTCAAATAAACAACAACAACAACAACGTCAAATAAACAACAACAACAACAACACCGTCAAATAAACAACAACAACAACAATGTCAAATAAACAACAACAACAACAACGTCAAATAAACAACAACAAAAACAACGTCAACAACAACAACAACGTCAAATAAACAAC
>OX451739.1:247058276-247120776 GCA_948472305.1 Vicia faba
ACAACAACAACAACGTCAACAACAACAACAACGTCAAATAAACAACAACAACGTCAAATAAACAACAAAAACAACGTCAACAACAACAACAATGTCAAATAAACAACGACAACAACAATAACAACAACGTCGACAACAACAACTACGTCAAATAAACAACAACAACAACAACAACAACGTAAAATAAACAACAAAAACAACTATGTCAACAACAACAACATCAACAACGTCAAATAAACAACAACAACAACAACGTCAATAACAACAACAATGTCAAGTAAACAACAACAACAACAACGTCAAATAAACAACAACAACAACAACAACGTCAATAACAACAACAACGTCAAAAAAACAACAACGTCAACAACAACAACGTGAAATAAAAACAACAACTATGTCAACAACAACAACAACAACATCAAATAAATAACAACAACAACAACAACAGCAACAACGTCAACAACAACAACGTCAAATAAACAAAAACAACAATAACAACGTCAAATAAACAACAACAACAACAACACCGTCAAATAAACAACAACAACGTCATATAAACAACAACAACAATCTTAAATAAACAACAACAACAACGTCAAATAAACAACAACAACAACGTCAACAACAACAACAACAACAACAACGTCAAATAAACAACAACAACAACAACTATGTTAACAACAACAACAACGTCAAATAAACAACAACAACAACAACGTCAAATAAACAACAACAACAACAACGTCAAATAAACATCAACAACAACACCGTCAAATAAACAACAACAACAACAATGTCAAATAAACAACAACAACAACGTCAAATAAACAACAACAAAAACAACGTCAACAACAACAACAACGTCAAATAAACAACAACAACAACAACGTCAAATAAACAACAACAACAACAACGTCAAAAACAACAACAACAAGGTCAAATAAACAATAACAACAACGTCAAATAAACAATAACAACAACAACAACAACAACAATGTCAAAAAAACAACAACAACAACAACACCACCGTCAACAACGACAACAATGTCTAATAAACAACAACAACAACAACATCAAATAAACAACAACAACAACTATGTCAACAACAACAACAACGTCAAATAAACAACAACAACAGCAACAACGTCAAGAAAACAACAACAACGACAACAACAAAAACAACGTCAAATAAACAACAACAACAACAACAACGTCAAATAAACAACAACAACAACAACGTCAAATAACCAACAACAACAACGTCAACAACAACAACAACGTCAAATAAACAACAACAACAACAACAACAACGTCAACAACAACAACAACGTCAAATAAACAACAACAACAACAACAACAACGTCAACAACAACAACAACGTCAAATAAACAACAACAACAACGTCAAATAAACAATAACAACAACAACAACAATGTCAAATAAAAAACAACAACAACGTCAAATAAATAACAACAACAACAACAACGTCAATAACAACAACAACAACGTCAAATAAACAACAACAACAACGTCAAATAAACAACAACAACAACAACAACGTCAAATAAACAACAACAACAACAATAACAACAACAACAACAACATCAAATAAACAACAACAACAACAACAACAACGTCAAATAAACAACAACAACAACGTCAAATAAACAAAAACAAAAACAACAACAATAACAACATCAACAACAACAAAAACGTCAAATAAACAACAACAACTACGTCAAATAAACAACAAAAACGTCAAATAAACAATAACAACAACAACAACGTCAACAACAACAACGTCAAATAAACAACAACAACAACAACAACGTCAAATAAACAACAACAACGTCAAGTAAACAACAACAACAACAACAACGTCAAATAAACAACAACAACAACAATGTCAAATAAACAACAACAACAACAACAACAACACCGTCAACAACGACAACAATGTCAAATAAAAAACAACAACAACAACATCAAATAAACAACAACAACAACTATGTCAACAACAACAACAACAACGTCAAATAAACAACAACAACAACAACGTCAAGTAAACAACAACAACAACAACAAAAACAACGTCAAATAAACAACAACAACAACGTCAAATAAACAACAACAACAACAACGTCAAATAAACAACAACAACAACGTCAACAACAACAACAACGTCAAATAAACAACAACAACAACGTCAACAACAACAACAACGTCAAATAAACAACAACAACAACGTCAAATTAACAATAACAACAACAACAACAATGTCAAATAAACAACAACAACAACGTGAAATAAACAACAACAACAACAACAACGACAATAACAACAACAACAACGTCAAATAAACAACAACAACAACGTCAAATAAACAACAACAATAACAACGTCAAATAAATAACAACAACAACAACAACAACAATAACAACAACAATAACAACAACGTCAAATAAACAACAACAACAACATCAAATAAACAACAACAACAACGTCAAATAAACAAAAACAAAAACAACAACAACAACATCAACAACAACAAAAACGTCAAATAAACAACAACAACAACTACGTCAAATAAACAACAACAATAACGTCAAATAAACAATAACAACAACAACGTCAACAACAACAACATCAAATAAACAACAACAACAACGTCAAATAAACAACAACAACGTCAAATAAAGAACAACAACAACAACAATGTCAAATAACCAACAACAACGTCAACAACAACAACAACAATGTCAAATAAACAACAACAACAAGAACACCGTCAACAACAACAACAATGTCAAATAAACAACAACAACAACGTCAAATAAACAACAACAACAACAACGTCAACAACAACAACAACGTCAAATAAGAAACAACAACAACGTCAAATAAACAACAACGTCAACAACAAAAACGTGAAATAAACAACAACAACTATGTCAACAACAACAACAACGTCAAATAAACAACAACAACGACAACGTCAACAACAACAACAACGTCAAATAAACAACAACAGCAATAACAACGTCAAATAAACAATAACAACAACAACAACACCGTCAAATAAACAACAACAACAACGTCAAATAAACAACAACAACAACGTCAAATAAACAACAACAACAACAACAACGTCAAATAAACAATAACAACAACGTCAAATAAACAATAACAACAACAACAACAATGTCAAATAAACAACAATAACAACGTCAAATAAACAACAACAACAACAACAACAACAACGTCAACAACAACAACAACGTCAAATAAACAACAACAACAAAAACGTCAAATAAACAACAACAACAACGTCAAATAAACAACAACAACAACAATAACAACAACAACAACTACGTCAAATAAACAACAACAACGTCAAATAAACAATAACAACAACAACAACGTCAACAACAACAACGTCAAATAAACAACAACAACAACGTCAAATAAACAACAACAACGTCAAATAAACAACAAAAACAACGTCAACAACAACAACAATGTCAAATAAACAACGACAACAACAATAACAACAACGTCGACAACAACAACTACGTCAAATAAACAACAACAACAACAACGTAAAATAAACAACAAAAACAACTATGTCAACAACAACAACATCAACAACGTCAAATAAACAACAACAACAACAACGTCAATAACAACAACAATGTCAAGTAAACAACAACAACAACAACGTCAAATAAATAACAACAACAACAACAACGTCAATAACAACAACAACAACGTCAAAAAAACAACAACGTCAACAACAACAACGTGAAATAAAAACAACAACTATGTCAACAACAACAACAACATCAAATAAATAACAACAATAACAACAACAACAGCAACAACGTCAACAACAACAACGTCAAATAAACAAAAACAACAATAACAACGTCAAATAAACAACAACAACAACAACACCGTCAAATAAACAACAACAACGTCATATAAACAACAACAACAATCTTAAATAAACAACAACAACAACGTCAAATAAACAACAACAACAACAACGTCAACAACAACAACAACAACGTCAAATAAACAACAACAACAACAACTATGTCAACAACAACAACAACGTCAAATAAACAACAACAACAACAACGTCAAATAAACAACAACAACAACAACGTCAAATAAACATCAACAACAACACCGTCAAATAAACAACAACAACAACAATGTCAAATAAAAAACAACAACAACGTCAAATAAACAACAACAAAAACAACGTCAACAACAACAACAACGTCAAATAAACAACAACAACAACAACGTCAAAAACAACAACAACAAGGTCAAATAAACAACAACAACAACGTCAAATAAACAATAACAACAACAACAACAACAATGTCAAAAAAACAACAACAACAACAACAACAACACCACCGTCAACAACGACAACAATGTCTAATAAACAACAACAACAACATCAAATAAACAACAACAACAACTATGTCAACAACAACAACAACGTCAAATAAACAACAACAACAGCAACAACGTCAAGTAAACAACAACAACGACAACAACAAAAACAACGTCAAATAAACAACAACAACAACGTCAAATAAACAACAACAACAACAACGTCAAATAACCAACAACAACAACGTCAACAACAACAACAACGTCAAATAAACAACAACAACAACAACAACGTCAACAACAACAACAACGTCAAATAAACAACAACAACAACGTCAAATAAACAATAACAACAACAACAACAACAACAACATCAACAACAACAAAAACGTCAAATAAACAACAACAACAACTACGTCAAATAAACAACAACAATAACGTCAAATAAACAATAACAACAACAACAACGTCAACAACAACAACGTCAAATAAACAACAACAACAACGTCAAATAAACAACAACAACGTCAAATAAAGAACAACAACAACAACAATGTCAAATAACCAACAACAACGTCAACAACAACAACAACAATGTCAAATAAACAACAACAACAACAACACCGTCAACAACAACAAAAACGTGAAATAAACAACAACAACAACATCAAATAAACAACAACAACAACAACGTCAACAACAACAACAACGTCAAATAAGAAACAACAACAACGTCAAATAAACAACAACGTCAACAACAAAAACGTGAAATAAACAACAACAACTATGTCAACAATAACAACAACATCAAATAAACAACAACAACGACAACGTCAACAACAACAACAACGTCAAATAAACAACAACAACAATAACAACGTCAAATAAACAATAACAACAACAACAACACCGTCAAATAAACAACAACAACAACGTCAAATAAACAACAACAACAACAACAACGCCAAATAAACAACAACAACAACATCAACGTCAAATAAACAACAACAACAACAACAACAACAACTATGTCAACAACAACAACAATGTCAAATAAACAACAACAACAACAACGTCAACAACAACAACAACAACGTCAAATAAACAACAACAACAACAACAACGTCAAATAAACAACAACAACAACACCGTCAAATAAACAACAACAACAACGTCAAATAAACAACAACAACAACGTCAAATAAACAACAACAACAACAACGTAAAATAAACAACAACAACAACTATGTCAACAACAACAACAACGTCAAATAAACAACAACAACAACAACGTCAACAACAACAACGTCAAATAAACAACAACAACAACGTCAAATAAACAACAACAAAAACAACACCGCCAAATAAACAACAACAACAACAACATCAAATAAACAACAACAATAACAACAACAACAACAACACCGTCAACAACAACAACAATGTCAATAAACAACAACAACGTCAAATAAAAAACAACAACATTAACAACAACAACAACAACGTCAAATAAACAACAACAACAATAACAACGTCAAAAAAACAACAACAACAACGTCATATAAACAACAACAACGTCAAATAAACAACAACAACAACAACAACATCAACAACAACAAAAACGTCAAATAAACAACAACAACAACAACAACAACGTCAATAACAATAACTACGTCAAATAAACAACAACAACGTCAAACAAACAATAACAACAACAACAACGTCAACAACAACAACATCAAATAAACAACAACAACAACGTCAAATAAACAATAACAACGTCAAATAAAGAACAACAACAACAACAACGTCAAATAAACAACAACAACGTCAACAATAACAACAACTATGTCAAATAAACAACAACAACAACACCGTCAACAACAACAACGTCAAATAAACAACAAAAACAACGTCAAATAAACAACAACAACAACAATGTCAAATAAACAACAACAACAACAACAACGTCAAATATACAACAACAACAACAAAAACGTCAAATAAACAACAACAACAACGTCAACAACAACAACTACGTCAAATAAACAACAACAACAACATCAAATAAACAACAACAACAACAACAATGTCACCCATAACAACGTCAAATAAACAAGAACAACAATGTCAAATAAACAACAATACTAAAACAACGTCAAATAAACAACAACAACAACAACAACGTCAACAACAACAATGTCAAATAAATAAAAACAACAACAACATCAACAACAACAACAATGTCAAATAAATAACAACAACAACGTCAAATAAACAACAACAACAACAACGTCAACAACAACAACAACAACGTCAAATAAACAACAACAACAACGTCAAATAAACAACAACAACAACGTCAACAACAACAACAACAATGTCAAATAAACAACAATACTAAAACAACGTCAAATAAATAACAACAACAACAACGTCAACAACAACAACAACAATGTCAAATAAACAACAAAAACAACAACATCAACAACAACAACAATGTCAAATAAATAACAACAACGTCAAATAAACAACAACAACAACGTCAACAACAACAACGTCAAATAAACAACAACAACAACGTCAAATAAACAACAACGTCAACAACAACAACAACAACGTCAAATAAACAACAACAACAACTAAGTCAACAACAACGACAACAACGTCAAATAAACAACAACAACAACAACAACGTCAAATAAACAACAACAACAACAACGTCAACAACAACAACAATGTCAAATAAACAACAACAACAACAACGTCAACAACAACAACAATGTCAAATAAACAACAACAACAACAACGTCAAATAAACAACAACAACAACTTCAACAACAACAACAACAACGTCAAATAAACAATAACAACAACAACAACTATGTCAACAACAACAACAACGTCAAATAAACAACAACAACAAAAACAACGTCAACAACAACAACGTCAAATAAACAACAACAACAACGTCAAATAAACAACAACAACAACACCGTCAAATAAACAACAATAACAACGTCAAATAAACAACAACAACAACAACACCGTCAAATAAACAACAACAACGTCATATAAACAACAACAACAATCTTAAATAAACAACAACAACAACGTCAAATAAACAACAACAACGACGTCAACAACAACAACAACAACAACAACGTCAAATAAACAACAACAACAACAACTATGTCAACAACAACAACAACGTCAAATAAACAACAACAACAACAACGTCAAATAAACAACAACAATAACAACGTCAAATAAACATCAACAACAACACCGTCAAATAAACAACAACAACAACAACAATGTCAAATAAAAAACAACAACAACGTCAAATAAACAACAACAAAAACAACGTCAACAACAACAACAACGTCAAATAAACAACAACAACAACGTCAAAAACAAAAACAACTAGGTCAAATAAACAACAACAACAACGTCAAATAAACAATAACAACAACAACAACAACAATGTCAAAAAAACAACAACAACAACAACAACACCACCGTCAACAACGACAACAATGTCTAATAAACAACAACAACAACAACATCAAATAAACAACAACAACAACTATGTCAACAACAACAACGTCAAATAAACAACAACTATGTCAACAACAACAACGTCAAATAAACAACAACAACATCAACAATGTCAAGTAAACAACAACAACGACAACAACAAAAACAACGTCAAATAAACAACAACAACAACAACAACATCAAATAAACAACAACAACAACAACGTCAAATAACCAACAACAACAACGTCAACAACAACAACAACGTCAAATAAACAACAACAACAACAACAACGTCAACAACAACAACGCCAAATAAACAACAACAACGTCAAATAAACAATAACAACAACAACAACAACAACATCAACAACAATAACAACAACAACATCAACAACAACAAAAACGTCAAATAAACAACAACAACAACTACGTCAAATAAACAACAACAATAACGTCAAATAAACAATAACAACAACAACAACGTCAACAACAACAACGTCAAATAAACAACAACAACAACGTCAAATAAACAACAACAACATCAAATAAAGAACAACAACAACAACAATGTCAAATAACCAACAACAACGTCAACAACAACAACAACAATGTCAAATAAACAACAACAACAACAACACCGTCAACAACAACAACAATGTCAAATAAACAACAACAACAACATCAAATAAACAACAACAACAACAACGTCAACAACAACAACAACGTCAAATAAGAAACAACAACAACGTCAAATAAACAACAACGTCAATAACAAAAACGTGAAATAAACAACAACAACTATGTCAACAATAACAACAACATCAAATAAACAACAACAACGACAACATCAACAACAACAACAACGTCAAATAAACAACAACAACAATAACAACGTCAAATAAACAATAACAACAACAACAACACCGTCAAATAAACAACAACAACAACGTCAAATAAACAACAACAACAACAACAACAACGCCAAATAAACAACAACAACAACATCAACGTCAAATAAACAACAACAACAACAACAACAACAACAACGTCAAATAAACAACAACAACAACAACGTCAACAACAACAACAATGTCAAATAAACAACAACAACAACAACGTCAACAACAACAACAATGTCAAATAAACAACAACAACAACAACGTCAAATAAACAACAACAACAACTTCAACAACAACAACAACAACGTCAAATAAACAATAACAACAACAACAACTATGTCAACAACAACAACAACGTCAAATAAACAACAACAACAAAAACAACGTCAACAACAACAACGTCAAATAAACAACAACAACAACGTCAAATAAACAACAACAACAACACCGTCAAATAAACAACAATAACAACGTCAAATAAACAACAACAACAACAACACCGTCAAATAAACAACAACAACGTCATATAAACAACAACAACAATCTTAAATAAACAACAACAACAACGTCAAATAAACAACAACAACAACGTCAACAACAACAACAACAACAACGTCAAATAAACAACAACAACAACAACTATGTCAACAACAACAACAACGTCAAATAAACAACAACAACAACAACGTCAAATAAACAACAACAATAACAACGTCAAATAAACATCAACAACAACACCGTCAAATAAACAACAACAACAACAACAATGTCAAATAAAAAACAACAACAACGTCAAATAAACAACAACAAAAACAACGTCAACAACAACAACAACATCAAATAAACAACAACAACAACGTCAAAAACAACAACAACAAGGTCAAATAAACAACAACAACAACGTCAAATAAACAATAACAACAACAACAACAACAATGTCAAAAAAACAACAACAACAACAACAACACCACCGTCAACAACGACAACAATGTCTAATAAACAACAACAACAACAACATCAAATAAACAACAACAACAACTATGTCAACAACAACAACGTCAAATAAACAACAACTATGTCAACAACAACAACGTCAAATAAACAACAACAACATCAACAACGTCAAGTAAACAACAACAACGACAACAACAAAAACAACGTCAAATAAACAACAACAACAACAACAACGTCAAATAAACAACAACAACAACAACGTCAAATAACCAACAACAACAACGTCAACAACAACAACAACGTCAAATAAACAACAACAACAACAACAACGTCAACAACAACAACAACGCCAAATAAACAACAACAACAACGTCAAATAAACAATAACAACAACAACAACAACAACAACATCAACAACAACAAAAACGTCAAATAAACAACAACAACAACTACGTCAAATAAACAACAACAATAACGTCAAATAAACAATAACAACAACAACAACGTCAACAACAACAACGTCAAATAAACAACAACAACAACAACGTCAAATAAACAACAACAACATCAAATAAAGAACAACAACAACAACAATGTCAAATAACCAACAACAACGTCAACAACAACAACAATGTCAAATAAACAACAACAACAACAACACCGTCAACAACAACAACAATGTCAAATAAACAACAACAACAACATCAAATAAACAACAACAACAACAACGTCAACAACAACAACAACGTCAAATAAGAAACAACAACAACGTCAAATAAACAACAACGTCAATAACAAAAACGTGAAATAAACAACAACAACTATGTCAACAATAACAACAACATCAAATAAACAACAACAACGACAACATCAACAACAACAACAACGTCAAATAAACAACAACAACAATAACAACGTCAAATAAACAATAACAACAACAACAACACCGTCAAATAAACAACAACAACAACGTCAAATAAACAACAACAACAACAACAACGCCAAATAAACAACAACAACAACATCAACGTCAAATAAACAACAACAACATCAACAACAACAACTATGTCAACAACAACAACAATGTCAAATAAACAACAACAACAACAACGTCAACAACAACAACAACGTCAAATAAACAACAACAACAACAACGTCAAATAAACAACAACAACAACTTCAACAACAACAACAACAACGTCAAATAAACAATAACAACAACAACAACTATGTCAACAACAACAACAACGTCAAATAAACAACAACAACAAAAACAACGTCAACAACAACAACGTCAAATAAACAACAACAACAACGTCAAATAAACAACAACAACAACACCGTCAAATAAACAACAATAACAACGTCAAATAAACAACAACAACAACAACAACACCGTCAAATAAACAACAACAACGTCATATAAACAACAACAACAATCTTAAATAAACAACAACAACAACGTCAAATAAACAACAACAACAACGTCAACAACAACAACAATGTCAAATAAACAACAACAACAACAACGTCAAATAAACAACAACAACAACTTCAACAACAACAACAACAACGTCAAATAAACAATAACAACAACAACAACTATGTCAACAACAACAACAACGTCAAATAAACAACAACAACAAAAACAACGTCAACAACAACAACGTCAAATAAACAACAACAACAACGTCAAATAAACAACAACAACAACACCGTCAAATAAACAACAATAACAACGTCAAATAAACAACAACAACAACAACACCGTCAAATAAACAACAACAACGTCATATAAACAACAACAACAATCTTAAATAAACAACAACAACAACGTCAAATAAACAACAACAACGACGTCAACAACAACAACAACAACAACAACGTCAAATAAACAACAACAACAACAACTATGTCAACAACAACAACAACGTCAAATAAACAACAACAACAACAACGTCAAATAAACAACAACAATAACAACGTCAAATAAACATCAACAACAACACCGTCAAATAAACAACAACAACAACAACAATGTCAAATAAAAAACAACAACAACGTCAAATAAACAACAACAAAAACAACGTCAACAACAACAACAACGTCAAATAAACAACAACAACAACGTCAAAAACAAAAACAACAAGGTCAAATAAACAACAACAACAACGTCAAATAAACAATAACAACAACAACAACAACAATGTCAAAAAAACAACAACAACAACAACAACACCACCGTCAACAACGACAACAATGTCTAATAAACAACAACAACAACAACATCAAATAAACAACAACAACAACTATGTCAATAACAACAACGTCAAATAAACAACAACTATGTCAACAACAACAACGTCAAATAAACAACAACAACATCAACAACGTCAAGTAAACAACAACAACGACAACAACAAAAACAACGTCAAATAAACAACAACAACAACAACAACATCAAATAAACAACAACAACAACAACGTCAAATAACCAACAACAACAACGTCAACAACAACAACAACGTCAAATAAACAACAACAACGTCAAATAAACAATAACAACAACAACAACAACAACAACATCAACAACAACAACAACAACAACATCAACAACAACAAAAACGTCAAATAAACAACAACAACAACTACGTCAAATAAACAACAACAATAACGTCAAATAAACAATAACAACAACAACAACGTCAACAACAACAACGTCAAATAAACAACAACAACAACGTCAAATAAACAACAACAACATCAAATAAAGAACAACAACAACAACAATGTCAAATAACCAACAACAACGTCAACAACAACAACAACAATGTCAAATAAACAACAACAACAACAACACCGTCAACAACAACAACAATGTCAAATAAACAACAACAACAACATCAAATAAACAACAACAACAACAACGTCAACAACAACAACAACGTCAAATAAGAAACAACAACAACGTCAAATAAACAACAACGTCAATAACAAAAACGTGAAATAAACAACAACAACAACTATGTCAACAATAACAACAACATCAAATAAACAACAACAACGACAACATCAACAACAACAACAACGTCAAATAAACAACAACAACAATAACAACGTCAAATAAACAATAACAACAACAACAACACCGTCAAATAAACAACAACAACAACGTCAAATAAACAACAACAACAACAACAACAACGCCAAATAAACAACAACAACAACATCAACGTCAAATAAACAACAACAACAACAACAACAACAACAACGTCAAATAAACAACAACAACAACAACGTCAACAACAACAACAATGTCAAATAAACAACAACAACAACAACGTCAACAACAACAACAATGTCAAATAAACAACAACAACAACAACGTCAAATAAACAACAACAACAACTTCAACAACAACAACAACAACGTCAAATAAACAATAACAACAACAACAACTATGTCAACAACAACAACAACGTCAAATAAACAACAACAACAAAAACAACGTCAACAACAACAACGTCAAATAAACAACAACAACAACGTCAAATAAACAACAACAACAACACCGTCAAATAAACAACAATAACAACGTCAAATAAACAACAACAACAACAACACCGTCAAATAAACAACAACAACGTCATATAAACAACAACAACAATCTTAAATAAACAACAACAACAACGTCAAATAAACAACAACAACAACGTCAACAACAACAACAACAACAACGTCAAATAAACAACAACAACAACAACTATGTCAACAACAACAACAACGTCAAATAAACAACAACAACAACAACGTCAAATAAACAACAACAATAACAACGTCAAATAAACATCAACAACAACACCGTCAAATAAACAACAACAACAACAACAATGTCAAATAAAAAACAACAACAACGTCAAATAAACAACAACAAAAACAACGTCAACAACAACAACAACATCAAATAAACAACAACAACAACGTCAAAAACAACAACAACAAGGTCAAATAAACAACAACAACAACGTCAAATAAACAATAACAACAACAACAACAACAATGTCAAAAAAACAACAACAACAACAACAACACCACCGTCAACAACGACAACAATGTCTAATAAACAACAACAACAACAACATCAAATAAACAACAACAACAACTATGTCAACAACAACAACGTCAAATAAACAACAACTATGTCAACAACAACAACGTCAAATAAACAACAACAACATCAACAACGTCAAGTAAACAACAACAACGACAACAACAAAAACAACGTCAAATAAACAACAACAACAACAACAACGTCAAATAAACAACAACAACAACAACGTCAAATAACCAACAACAACAACGTCAACAACAACAACAACGTCAAATAAACAACAACAACAACAACAACGTCAACAACAACAACAACGCCAAATAAACAACAACAACAACGTCAAATAAACAATAACAACAACAACAACAACAACAACATCAACAACAACAAAAACGTCAAATAAACAACAACAACAACTACGTCAAATAAACAACAACAATAACGTCAAATAAACAATAACAACAACAACAACGTCAACAACAACAACGTCAAATAAACAACAACAACAACAACGTCAAATAAACAACAACAACATCAAATAAAGAACAACAACAACAACAATGTCAAATAACCAACAACAACGTCAACAACAACAACAATGTCAAATAAACAACAACAACAACAACACCGTCAACAACAACAACAATGTCAAATAAACAACAACAACAACATCAAATAAACAACAACAACAACAACGTCAACAACAACAACAACGTCAAATAAGAAACAACAACAACGTCAAATAAACAACAACGTCAATAACAAAAACGTGAAATAAACAACAACAACTATGTCAACAATAACAACAACATCAAATAAACAACAACAACGACAACATCAACAACAACAACAACGTCAAATAAACAACAACAACAATAACAACGTCAAATAAACAATAACAACAACAACAACACCGTCAAATAAACAACAACAACAACGTCAAATAAACAACAACAACAACAACAACGCCAAATAAACAACAACAACAACATCAACGTCAAATAAACAACAACAACATCAACAACAACAACTATGTCAACAACAACAACAATGTCAAATAAACAACAACAACAACAACGTCAACAACAACAACAACGTCAAATAAACAACAACAACAACAACGTCAACAACAACAACGTCAAATAAACAACAACAACAACAACGTCAAATAAACAACAACAAAAACAACACCGCCAAATAAACAACAACAACAACAACGTCAAATAAACAACAACAATAACAACAACAACAACAACAACAACACCGTCAACAACAACAACAATGTCAATAAACAACAACAACGTCAAATAAAAAACAACAACATTAACAACAACAACAACAACATCAAATAAAAAACAACAACATTAACAACAACAACAACAACGCCAAATAAACAACAACAACAACAACAACGTCAAATAAACAACAACAACAACAACAACAACTATGTCAACAACAACAACAATGTCAAATAAACAACAACAACAACAACGTCAACAACAACAACAACGTCAAATAAACAACAACAACAACAACAACAACAACAACAACGTCAAATAAACAACAACAACAACACCGTCAAATAAACAACAACAACAACGTCAAATAAACAACAACAACAACGTCAAAAACAAAAACAACAAGGTCAAATAAACAACAACAACAACGTCAAATAAACAATAACAACAACAACAACAACAATGTCAAAAAAACAACAACAACAACAACAACACCACCGTCAACAACGACAACAATGTCTAATAAACAACAACAACAACAACATCAAATAAACAACAACAACAACTATGTCAATAACAACAACGTCAAATAAACAACAACTATGTCAACAACAACAACGTCAAATAAACAACAACAACATCAACAACGTCAAGTAAACAACAACAACGACAACAACAAAAACAACGTCAAATAAACAACAACAACAACAACAACATCAAATAAACAACAACAACAACAACGTCAAATAACCAACAACAACAACGTCAACAACAACAACAACGTCAAATAAACAACAACAACGTCAAATAAACAATAACAACAACAACAACAACAACAACATCAACAACAACAACAACAACAACATCAACAACAACAAAAACGTCAAATAAACAACAACAACAACTACGTCAAATAAACAACAACAATAACGTCAAATAAACAATAACAACAACAACAACGTCAACAACAACAACGTCAAATAAACAACAACAACAACGTCAAATAAACAACAACAACATCAAATAAAGAACAACAACAACAACAATGTCAAATAACCAACAACAACGTCAACAACAACAACAACAATGTCAAATAAACAACAACAACAACAACACCGTCAACAACAACAACAATGTCAAATAAACAACAACAACAACATCAAATAAACAACAACAACAACAACGTCAACAACAACAACAACGTCAAATAAGAAACAACAACAACGTCAAATAAACAACAACGTCAATAACAAAAACGTGAAATAAACAACAACAACAACTATGTCAACAATAACAACAACATCAAATAAACAACAACAACGACAACATCAACAACAACAACAACGTCAAATAAACAACAACAACAATAACAACGTCAAATAAACAATAACAACAACAACAACACCGTCAAATAAACAACAACAACAACGTCAAATAAACAACAACAACAACAACAACAACGCCAAATAAACAACAACAACAACATCAACGTCAAATAAACAACAACAACAACAACAACAACAACAACGTCAAATAAACAACAACAACAACAACGTCAACAACAACAACAATGTCAAATAAACAACAACAACAACAACGTCAACAACAACAACAATGTCAAATAAACAACAACAACAACAACGTCAAATAAACAACAACAACAACTTCAACAACAACAACAACAACGTCAAATAAACAATAACAACAACAACAACTATGTCAACAACAACAACAACGTCAAATAAACAACAACAACAAAAACAACGTCAACAACAACAACGTCAAATAAACAACAACAACAACGTCAAATAAACAACAACAACAACACCGTCAAATAAACAACAATAACAACGTCAAATAAACAACAACAACAACAACACCGTCAAATAAACAACAACAACGTGATATAAACAACAACAACAATCTTAAATAAACAACAACAACAACGTCAAATAAACAACAACAACAACAACGTCAACAACAACAACAACAACAACAACAACGTCAAATAAACAACAACAACAACAACTATGTCAACAACAACAACAACGTCAAATAAACAACAACAACAACAACGTCAAATAAACAACAACAATAACAACGTCAAATAAACATCAACAACAACACCGTCAAATAAACAACAACAACAACAACAATGTCAAATAAAAAACAACAACAACGTCAAATAAACAACAACAAAAACAACGTCAACAACAACAACAACATCAAATAAACAACAACAACAACGTCAAAAACAACAACAACAAGGTCAAATAAACAACAACAACAACGTCAAATAAACAATAACAACAACAACAACAACAATGTCAAAAAAACAACAACAACAACAACAACACCACCGTCAACAACGACAACAATGTCTAATAAACAACAACAACAACAACATCAAATAAACAACAACAACAACTATGTCAACAACAACAACGTCAAATAAACAACAACTATGTCAACAACAACAACGTCAAATAAACAACAACAACATCAACAACGTCAAGTAAACAACAACAACGACAACAACAAAAACAACGTCAAATAAACAACAACAACAACAACAACGTCAAATAAACAACAACAACAACAACGTCAAATAACCAACAACAACAACGTCAACAACAACAACAACGTCAAATAAACAACAACAACAACAACAACAACAACAACGTCAACAACAACAACAACGCCAAATAAACAACAACAACAACGTCAAATAAACAATAACAACAACAACAACAACAACAACATCAACAACAACAAAAACGTCAAATAAACAACAACAACAACTACGTCAAATAAACAACAACAATAACGTCAAATAAACAATAACAACAACAACAACGTCAACAACAACAACGTCAAATAAACAACAACAACAACAACGTCAAATAAACAACAACAACATCAAATAAAGAACAACAACAACAACAATGTCAAATAACCAACAACAACGTCAACAACAACAACAATGTCAAATAAACAACAACAACAACAACACCGTCAACAACAACAACAATGTCAAATAAACAACAACAACAACATCAAATAAACAACAACAACAACAACGTCAACAACAACAACAACGTCAAATAAGAAACAACAACAACGTCAAATAAACAACAACGTCAATAACAAAAACGTGAAATAAACAACAACAACTATGTCAACAATAACAACAACATCAAATAAACAACAACAACGACAACATCAACAACAACAACAACGTCAAATAAACAACAACAACAATAACAACGTCAAATAAACAATAACAACAACAACAACACCGTCAAATAAACAACAACAACAACGTCAAATAAACAACAACAACAACAACAACGCCAAATAAACAACAACAACAACATCAACGTCAAATAAACAACAACAACATCAACAACAACAACTATGTCAACAACAACAACAATGTCAAATAAACAACAACAACAACAACGTCAACAACAACAACAACGTCAAATAAACAACAACAACAACAACGTCAACAACAACAACGTCAAATAAACAACAACAACAACAACGTCAAATAAACAACAACAAAAACAACACCGCCAAATAAACAACAACAACAACAACGTCAAATAAACAACAACAATAACAACAACAACAACAACAACAACACCGTCAACAACAACAACAATGTCAATAAACAACAACAACGTCAAATAAAAAACAACAACATTAACAACAACAACAACAACATCAAATAAAAAACAACAACATTAACAACAACAACAACAACGCCAAATAAACAACAACAACAACAACAACGTCAAATAAACAACAACAACAACAACAACAACTATGTCAACAACAACAACAATGTCAAATAAACAACAACAACAACAACGTCAACAACAACAACAACGTCAAATAAACAACAACAACAACAACAACAACAACAACAACGTCAAATAAACAACAACAACAACACCGTCAAATAAACAACAACAACAACGTCAAATAAACAACAACAACAACGTCAAATAAACAACAACAACAACAACCTCAACAACAACAACAACAACGTAAAATAAACAACAACAACAACAACAACTATGTCAACAACAACAACGTCAAATAAACAACAACAACAACAACGTCAACAACAACAACGTCAAATAAACAACAACAACAACAACGTCAAATAAACAATAACTAAAACAACACCGCCAAATAAACAACAACAACAACGTCTAATAAACAACAACAATAACAACAACAACAACAACAACACCGTCAACAACAACAACAATGTCAATAAACAACAACAACGTCAAATAAAAAACAACAACATTAACAACAACAACAACAACGTCAAATAAACAACAACAACAATAACAACGTCAAAAAAACAACAACAACAACGTCATATAAACAACAACAACGTCAAATAAACAACAACAACAACAACATCAACAACAACAAAAACGTCAAATAAACAACAACAACAACAACAACGTCAATAACAATAACTACGTCAAATAAACAACAACAACGTCAAACAAACAATAACAAGAACAACAACGTCAACAACAACAACATCAAATAAACAACAACAACAACGTCAAATAAACAATAACAACGTCAAATAAAGAACAACAACAACAACAACAACGTCAAATAAACAACAACAACGTCAACAATAACAACAACTATGTCAAATAAACAACAACAACAACACCGTCAACAACAACAACGTCAAATAAACAACAAAAACAACGTCAAATAAACAACAACAACAACAATGTCAAATAAACAACAACAACAACAACAACAACGTCAAATATACAACAACAAGAACAAAAACGTCAAATAAACAACAACAACAACGTCAACAACAACAACTACGTCAAATAAACAACAACAACAACATCAAATAAACAACAACAACAACAATGTCACCCACAACAACGTCAAATAAATAACAACAACATTAACAACAACAACAACAACATCAAATAAAAAACAACAACATTAACAACAACAACAACAACGCCAAATAAACAACAACAACAACAACGTCAAATAAACAACAACAACAACAACAACAACAACTATGTCAACAACAACAACAATGTCAAATAAACAACAACAACAACAACGTCAACAACAACAACAACGTCAAATAAACAACAACAACAACAACAACAACAACAACGTCAAATAAACAACAACAACAACACCGTCAAATAAACAACAACAACAACGTCAAATAAACAACAACAACAACGTCAAATAAACAACAACAACAACAACCTCAACAACAACAACAACAACGTAAAATAAACAACAACAACAACAACAACTATGTCAACAACAACAACGTCAAATAAACAACAACAACAACAACGTCAACAACAACAACGTCAAATAAACAACAACAACAACAACGTCAAATAAACAACAACTAAAACAACACCGCCAAATAAACAACAACAACAACAACGTCAAATAAACAACAACAATAACAACAACAACAACAACAACACCGTCAACAACAACAACAATGTCAATAAACAACAACAACGTCAAATAAAAAACAACAACATTAACAACAACAACAACAACGTCAAATAAACAACAACAACAATAACAACGTCAAAAAAACAACAACAACAACGTCATATAAACAACAACAACGTCAAATAAACAACAACAACAACAACATCAACAACAACAAAAACGTCAAATAAACAACAACAACAACAACAACGTCAATAACAATAACTACGTCAAATAAACAACAACAACGTCAAACAAACAATAACAAGAACAACAACGTCAACAACAACAACATCAAATAAACAACAACAACAACGTCAAATAAACAATAACAACGTCAAATAAAGAACAACAACAACAACAACGTCAAATAAACAACAACAACGTCAACAATAACAACAACTATGTCAAATAAACAACAACAACAACACCGTCAACAACAACAACGTCAAATAAACAACAAAAACAACGTCAAATAAACAACAACAACAACAATGTCAAATAAACAACAACAACAACAACAACGTCAAATATACAACAACAACAACAAAAACGTCAAATAAACAACAACAACAACGTCAACAACAACAACTACGTCAAATAAACAACAACAACAACATCAAATAAACAACAACAACAACAATGTCACCCACAACAACGTCAAATAAATAACAACAACAATGTCAAATAAACAACAATACTAAAACAACGTCAAATAAACAACAACAACAACAACAACGTCAACAACAACAATGTCAAATAAATAAAAACAACAACAACATCAACAACAACAACAATGTCAAATAAATAACAACAACAACGTCAAATAAACAACAACAACAACAACATCAACAACAACAACAACAACAACGTCAAATAAACAACAACAACAACGTCAAATAAACAACAACAACAACATCATCAACAACAACAACAATGTCAAATAAACAACAATACTAAAACAACGTCAAATAAACAACAACAACAACAACGTCAACAACAACAACAACAATGTCAAATAAACAACAACAACAACAACATCAACAACAACAACAATGTCAAATAAATAACAACAACGTCAAATAAACAACAACAACAACGTCAACAACAACAACGTCAAATAAACAACAACAACAACGTCAAATAAACAACAACGTCAACAACAACAACAACAACGTCAAATAAACAACAACAACAACTAAGTCAACAACAACGACAACAACGTCAAATAAACAACAACAACAACAACAACAACAACGTCAAATAAACAACAACAACAACAACGTCAACAACAACAACAACGTCAAATAAACAACAACTACAACATCAACAACAACAACAATGTCAAATAAACAACAACAACAACGTCAACAACAACAACAATGTCAAATAAACAACAACAACAACGTCAAATAAACAACAACAACAACTTCAACAACAACAACAACAACGTAAAATAAACAATAACAACAACAACGTCAAATAAACAACAACAACAAAAACAACGTCAACAACAACAACGTCAAATAAACAACAACAACAACATCAAATAAACAACAACAACACCGTCAAATAAACAACAATAACAACGTCAAATAAACAACAACAACAACACCGTCAAATAAACAACAACAACGTCATATAAACAACAACAACAATCTTAAATAAACAACAACAACAACGTCAAATAAACAACAACAACAACAACAACAACAACAACGTCAAATAAACAACAACAACAACAACTATGTCAACAACAACAACAACGTCAAATAAACAACAACAACAACAACGTCAAATAAACAACAACAACAACAACGTCAAATAAACATCAACAACAACACCGTCAAATAAACAACAACAACAACAATGTCAAATAAAAAACAACAACAACGTCAAATAAACAACAACAAAAACAACGTCAACAACAACAACAACGTCAAATAAACAACAACAACAACAACGTCAAAAACAACAACAACAAGGTCAAATAAACAACAACAACAACGTCAAATAAACAATAACAACAACAACAACAACAATGTCAAAAAAACAACAACAACAACAACAACACCACCGTCAACAACGACAACAATGTCTAATAAACAACAACAACAACAACATCAAATAAACAACAACAACAACGTCAAATAAACAACAACAACAGCAACAACGTCAAGTAAACAACAACAACGACAACAACAAAAACAACGTCAAATAAACAACAACAACAACAACAACGTCAAATAAACAACAACAACAACAACGTCAAATAACCAACAACAACAACGTCAACAACAACAACGTCAAATAAACAACAACAACAACAACAACAACAACATCAACAACAACAACAACGTCAAATAAACAACAACAACAACGTCAAATAAACAATAACAACAACAACAACAACAACAACATCAACAACAACAAAAACGTCAAATAAACAACAACAACAACTACGTCAAATAAACAACAACAATAACGTCAAATAAACAATAACAACAACAACAACGTCAACAACAACAACGTCAAATAAACAACAACAACAACGTCAAATAAACAACAACAACGTCAAATAAAGAACAACAACAACAACAATGTCAAATAACCAACAACAACGTCAACAACAACAACAACAATGTCAAATAAACAACAACAACAACAACACCGTCAACAACAACAACAATATCAAATAAACAACAACAACAACATCAAATAAACAACAACAACAACAACGTCAACAACAACAACAACGTCAAATAAGAAACAACAACAACGTCAAATAAACAACAACGTCAACAACAAAAACGTGAAATAAACAACAACAACTATGTCAACAATAACAACAACATCAAATAAACAACAACAACGACAACGTCAACAACAACAACAACGTCAAATAAACAACAACATTAATAACAACGTCAAATAAACAATAACAACAACAACAACACCGTCAAATAAACAACAACAACAATGTCAAATAAACAACAACAACAACAACGCCAAATAAACAACAACAACAACAACAACGTCAAATAAACAACAACAACAACAACAACAACAACTATGTCAACAACAACAACAATGTCAAATAAACAACAACAACAACAACGTCAACAACAACAACAACGTCAAATAAACAACAACAACAACAACAACAACATCAAATAAACAACAACAACAACACCGTCAAATAAACAACAACAACAACGTCAAATAAACAACAACAACAACGTCAAATAAACAACAACAACAACAACCTCAACAACAACAACAACAACGTAAAATAAACAACAACAACAACAACAACTATGTCAACAACAACAACGTCAAATAAACAACAACAACAACATCAACAACAACAACGTCAAATAAACAACAACAACAACAACGTCAAATAAACAACAACAAAAACAACACCGCCAAATAAACAACAACAACAACAACGTCAAATAAACAACAACAATAACAACAACAACAACAACAACAACACCGTCAACAACAACAACAATGTCAATAAACAACAACAACATCAAATAAAAAACAACAACATTAACAACAACAACAACAACGTCAAATAAACAACAACAACAATAACAACGTCAAAAAAACAACAACAACAACGTCATATAAACAACAACAACATCAAATAAACAACAACAACAACAACATCAACAACAACAGAAACGTCAAATAAACAACAACAACAACAACAACGTCAATAACAATAACTACGTCAAATAAACAACAACAACGTCAAACAAACAATAACAACAACAACAACGTCAACAACAACAACATCAAATAAACAACAACAACAACGTCAAATAAACAATAACAACGTCAAATAAAGAACAACAACAACAACAACAACGTCAAATAAACAACAACAACGTCAACAATAACAACAACTATGTCAAATAAACAACAACAACAACACCGTCAACAACAACAACGTCAAATAAACAACAAAAACAACGTCAAATAAACAACAACAACAACAATGTCAAATAAACAACAACAACAACAACGTCAAATATACAACAACAACAACAAAAACGTCAAATAAACAACAACAACAACGTCAACAACAACAACTACGTCAAATAAACAACAACAACAACATCAAATAAACAACAACAACAACAATGTCACCCACAACAACGTCAAATAAATAACAACAACAATGTCAAATAAACAACAATACTAAAACAACGTCAAATAAACAACAACAACAACAACAACGTCAACAACAACAATGTCAAATAAATAAAAACAACAACAACATCAACAACAACAACAATGTCAAATAAATAACAACAACAACGTCAAATAAACAACAACAACAACAACGTCAACAACAACAACAACAACGTCAAATAAACAACAACAACAACGTCAAATAAACAACAACAACAACATCAACAACAACAACGTCAAATAAACAACAACAACAACAACGTCAAATAAACAACAACAAAAACAACACCGCCAAATAAACAACAACAACAACAACGTCAAATAAACAACAACAATAACAACAACAACAACAACAACAACACCGTCAACAACAACAACAATGTCAATAAACAACAACAACATCAAATAAAAAACAACAACATTAACAACAACAACAACAACGTCAAATAAACAACAACAACAATAACAACGTCAAAAAAACAACAACAACAACGTCATATAAACAACAACAACATCAAATAAACAACAACAACAACAACATCAACAACAACAGAAACGTCAAATAAACAACAACAACAACAACAACGTCAATAACAATAACTACGTCAAATAAACAACAACAACGTCAAACAAACAATAACAACAACAACAACGTCAACAACAACAACATCAAATAAACAACAACAACAACGTCAAATAAACAATAACAACGTCAAATAAAGAACAACAACAACAACAACAACGTCAAATAAACAACAACAACGTCAACAATAACAACAACTATGTCAAATAAACAACAACAACAACACCGTCAACAACAACAACGTCAAATAAACAACAAAAACAACGTCAAATAAACAACAACAACAACAATGTCAAATAAACAACAACAACAACAACGTCAAATATACAACAACAACAACAAAAACGTCAAATAAACAACAACAACAACGTCAACAACAACAACTACGTCAAATAAACAACAACAACAACATCAAATAAACAACAACAACAACAATGTCACCCACAACAACGTCAAATAAATAACAACAACAATGTCAAATAAACAACAATACTAAAACAACGTCAAATAAACAACAACAACAACAACAACGTCAACAACAACAATGTCAAATAAATAAAAACAACAACAACATCAACAACAACAACAATGTCAAATAAATAACAACAACAACGTCAAATAAACAACAACAACAACAACGTCAACAACAACAACAACAACGTCAAATAAACAACAACAACAACGTCAAATAAACAACAACAACAACGTCAACAACAACAACAACAATGTCAAATAAACAACAATACTAAAACAACGTCAAATAAACAACAACAACAACGTCAACAACAACAACAACAATGTCAAATAAACAACAACAACAACAACAACATCAACAACAACAACAATGTCAAATAAATAACAACAACGTCAAATAAACAACAACAACAACGTCAACAACAACAACGTCAAATAAACAACAACAACAACGTCAAATAAACAACAACGTCAACAACAACAACAACGTCAAATAAACAACAACAACAACTAAGTCAACAACAACGACAACAACGTCAAATAAACAACAACAACAACAACGTCAAATAAACAACAACAACAACAACGTCAACAACAACAACAATGTCAAATAAACAACAACAACAACGTCAACAACAACAACAATGTCAAATAAACAACAACAACAACGTCAAATAAACAACAACAACAACTTCAACAACAACAACAACAACGTCAAATAAACAATAACAACAACAACAACTATGTCAACAACAACAACAACGTCAAATAAACAACAACAACAAAAACAACGTCAACAACAATAACGTCAAATAAACAACAACAACAACGTCAAATAAACAACAACAACAACACCGTCAAATAAACAACAATAACAACGTCAAATAAACAACAACAACAACAACACCGTCAAATAAACAACAACAACATCATATAAACAACAACAACAATCTTAAATAAACAACAACAACAACGTCAAATAAACAACAACAACAACAACGTCAACAACAACAACAACAACAACAACGTCAAATAAACAACAACAACAACAACTATGTCAACAACAACAACAACGTCAAATAAACAACAACAACAACAAGGTCAAATAAACAACAACAACAACAACGTCAAATAAACATCAACAACAACACGGTCAAATAAACAACAACAACAACAATGTCAAATAAAAAACAACAACAACGTCAAATAAACAACAACAAAAACAACGTCAACAACAACAACAACGTCAAATAAACAACAACAACAACAACGTCAAAAACAACAACAACAAGGTCAAATAAACAACAACAACAACGTCAAATTAACAATAACAACAACAACAACAACAACAATGTCAAAAAAACAACAACAACAACAACAACACCACCGTCAACAACGACAACAATGTCTAATAAACAACAACAACAACATCAAATAAACAACAACAACAACTATGTCAACAACAACAACAACATCAAATAAACAACAACAACAGCAACAACGTCAAGTAAACAACAACAACGACAACAACAAAAACAACGTCAAATAAACAACAACAACAACAACAACGTCAAATAAACAACAACAACAACGTCAAATAACCAACAACAACAACGTCAACAACAACAACGTCAAATAAACAACAACAACAACAACAACAACATCAACAACAACAACAACGTCAAATAAACAACAACAACAACGTCAAATAAACAATAACAACAACAACAACAACAACATCAACAACAACAAAAACGTCAAATAAACAACAACAACAACTACGTCAAATAAACAACAACAATAACGTCAAATAAACAATAACAACAACAACAACGTCAACAACAACAACGTCAAATAAACAACAACAACAACGTCAAATAAACAACAACAACGTCAAATAAAGAACAACAACAACAATGTCAAATAACCAACAACAACGTCAACAACAACAACAACAATGTCAAATAAACAACAACAACAACAACACCGTCAACAACAACAACAATATCAAATAAACAACAACAACAACATCAAATAAACAACAACAACAACAACGTCAACAACAACAACAACGTCAAATAAGAAACAACAACAACGTCAAATAAACAACAACGTCAACAACAAAAACGTGAAATAAACAACAACAACTATGTCAACAATAACAACAACATCAAATAAACAACAACAACGACAACGTCAACAACAACAACAACGTCAAATAAACAACAACAACAATAACAACGTCAAATAAACAATAACAACAACAACAACACCGTCAAATAAACAACAACAACAATGTCAAATAAACAACAACAACAACAACGCCAAATAAACAACAACGTCAAATAAACAACAACAACAACAACAACAACTATGTCAACAACAACAACAATGTCAAATAAACAACAACAACAACAACGTCAACAACAACAACAACGTCAAATAAACAACAACAACAACAACAACATCAAATAAACAACAACAACAACACCGTCAAATAAACAACAACAACGTCAAATAAACAACAACAACAACGTCAAATAAACAACAACAACAACAACCTCAACAACAACAACAACAACGTAAAATAAACAACAACAACAACAACAACTATGTCAACAACAACAACGTCAAATAAACAACAACAAGAACAACATCAACAACAACAACGTCAAATAAACAACAACAACAACAACGTCAAATAAACAACAACAAAAACAACACCGCCAAATAAACAACAACAACAACAACGTCAAATAAACAACAACAATAACAACAACAACAACAACAACAACACCGTCAACAACAACAACAATGTCAATAAACAACAACAACGTCAAATAAAAAACAACAACATTAACAACAACAACAACAACGTCAAATAAACAACAACAACAATAACAACGTCAAAAAAACAACAACGTCATATAAACAACAACAACATCAAATAAACAACAACAACAACAACATCAACAACAACAGAAACGTCAAATAAACAACAACAACAACAACAACGTCAATAACAATAACTACGTCAAATAAACAACAACAACGTCAAACAAACAATAACAACAACAACAACGTCAACAACAACAACATCAAATAAACAACAACAACAACGTCAAATAAACAATAACAACGTCAAATAAAGAACAACAACAACAACAACAACGTCAAATAAACAACAACAACGTCAACAATAACAACAACTATGTCAAATAAACAACAACAACAACACCGTCAACAACAACAACGTCAAATAAACAACAAAAACAACGTCAAATAAACAACAACAACAACAATGTCAAATAAACAACAACAACAACAACAACGTCAAATATACAACAACAACAACAAAAACGTCAAATAAACAACAACAACAACGTCAACAACAACAACTACGTCAAATAAACAACAACAACAACATCAAATAAACAACAACAACAACAATGTCACCCACAACAACGTCAAATAAATAACAACAACAATGTCAAATAAACAACAATACTAAAACAACGTCAAATAAACAACAACAACAACAACAACGTCAACAACAACAATGTCAAATAAATAAAAACAACAACAACATCAACAACAACAACAATGTCAAATAAATAACAACAACAACGTCAAATAAACAACAACAACAACAACGTCAACAACAACAACAACAACGTCAAATAAACAACAACAACAACGTCAAATAAACAACAACAACAACGTCAACAACAACAACAACAATGTCAAATAAACAACAATACTAAAACAACGTCAAATAAACAACAACAACAACGTCAACAACAACAACAACAATGTCAAATAAACAACAACAACAACAACATCAACAACAACAACAATGTCAAATAAATAACAACAACGTCAAATAAACAACAACAACAACGTCAACAACAACAACGTCAAATAAACAACAACAACAACGTCAAATAAACAACAACGTCAACAACAACAACAACGTCAAATAAACAACAACAACAACTAAGTCAACAACAACGACAACAACGTCAAATAAACAACAACAACAACAACGTCAAATAAACAACAACAACAACAACGTCAACAACAACAACAATGTCAAATAAACAACAACAACAACGTCAACAACAACAACAATGTCAAATAAACAACAACAACAACGTCAAATAAACAACAACAACAACTTCAACAACAACAACAACAACGTCAAATAAACAATAACAACAACAACAACTATGTCAACAACAACAACAACGTCAAATAAACAACAACAACAAAAACAACGTCAACAACAACAACGTCAAATAAACAACAACAACAACGTCAAATAAACAACAACAACAACACCGTCAAATAAACAACAATAACAACGTCAAATAAACAACAACAACAACAACACCGTCAAATAAACAACAACAACGTGATATAAACAACAACAACAATCTTAAATAAACAACAACAACAACGTCAAATAAACAACAACAACAACAACGTCAACAACAACAACAACAACAACAACAACGTCAAATAAACAACAACAACAACAACTATGTCAACAACAACAACAACGTCAAATAAACAACAACAACAACAAGGTCAAATAAACAACAACAACAACAACGTCAAATAAACATCAACAACAACACCGTCAAATAAACAACAACAACAACAATGTCAAATAAAAAACAACAACAACGTCAAATAAACAACAACAAAAACAACGTCAACAACAACAACAACGTCAAATAAACAACAACAACAACAACGTCAAAAACAACAACAACAAGGTCAAATAAACAACAACAACAACGTCAAATTAACAATAACAACAACAACAACAACAATGTCAAAAAAACAACAACAACAACAACACCACCGTCAACAACGACAACAATGTCTAATAAACAACAACAACAACATCAAATAAACAACAACAACAACTATGTCAACAACAACAACAACATCAAATAAACAACAACAACAGCAACAACGTCAAGTAAACAACAACAACGACAACAATAAAAACAACGTCAAATAAACAACAACAACAACAACAACGTCAAATAAACAACAACAACAACAACGTCAAATAACCAACAACAACAACGTCAACAACAACAACAACAACGTCAAATAAACAACAACAACAACAACAAAAACGTCAACAACAACAACAACGTCACATAAACAACAACAACAACGTCAAATAAACAATAACAACAACAACAACAACAACAACATCAACAACAACAAAAACGTCAAATAAACAACAACAACAACTACGTCAAATAAACAACAACAATAACGTCAAATAAACAATAACAACAACAACAACGTCAACAACAACAACGTCAAATAAACAACAACAACAACGTCAAATAAACAACAACAACGTCAAATAAACAACAACAACAACAACAATGTCAAATAACCAACAACAACGTCAACAACAACAACAACAATGTCAAATAAACAACAACAACAACAACACCGTCAACAACAACAACAATGTCAAATAAACAACAACAACAACATCAAATAAACAACAACAACAACAACGTCAACAACAACAACAACGTCAAATAAGAAACAACAACAACGTCAAATAAACAACAACGTCAACAACAAAAACGTGAAATAAACAACAACAACTATGTCAACAATAACAACAACATCAAATAAACAACAACAACGACAACGTCAACAACAACAACAACGTCAAATAAACAACAACAACAATAACAACGTCAAATAAACAATAACAACAACAACAACAACAACAACACCGTCAAATAAACAACAACAACAACATCAAATAAACAACAACAACAACAACAACGCCAAATAAACAACAACAACAACAACAACGTCAAATAAACAACAACAACAACAACAACAACTATGTCAACAACAACAACAATGTCAAATAAACAACAACAACAACAACGTCAACAACAACAACAACGTCAAATAAACAACAACAACAACAACAACAACAACAACAACAACAACAACAACGTCAAATAAACAACAACAACAACACCGTCAAATAAACAACAACAACAACGTCAAATAAACAACAACAACAACGTCAAATAAACAACAACAACAACAACCTCAACAACAACAACAACGTAAAATAAACAACAACAACAACAACAACTATGTCAACAACAACAACAACGTCAAATAAACAACAACAACAACAACGTCAACAACAACAACGTCAAATAAACTACAACAACAACAACGTCAAATAAACAACAACAAAAACAACACCGCCAAATAAACAACAACAACAACAACGTCAAATAAACAACAACAATAACAACAACAACAACAACAACAACAAAAATGTCAATAAACAACAACAAGGTCAAATAAAAAACAACAACATTAACAACAACAACAACAACGTCAAATAAACAACAACAACAATAACAACGTCAAAAAAACAACAACAACAACGTCATATAAACAACAACAACGTCAAATAAACAACAACAACAACAACATCAACAACAACAAAAACGTCAAATAAACAACAACAACAACAACAACAACGTCAATAACAATAACTACGTCAAATAAACAACAACAACGTCAAACAAACAATAACAACAACAACAACGTCAACAACAACAACATCAAATAAACAACAACAACAACGTCAAATAAACAATAACAACGTCAAATAAAGAACAACAACAACAACAACAACGTCAAATAAACAACAACAACGTCAACAATAACAACAACTATGTCAAATAAACAACAACAACAACACTGTCAACAACAACAACGTCAAATAAACAACAAAAACAACGTCAAATAAACAACAACAACAACAATGTCAAATAAACAACAACAACAACAACAACGTCAAATATACAACAACAACAACAAAAACGTCAAATAAACAACAACAACAACGTCAACAACAACAACTACGTCAAATAAACAACAACAACAACATCAAATAAACAACAACAACAACAATGTCACCCACAACAACGTCAAATAAATAACAACAACAATGTCAAATAAACAACAATACTAAAACAACGTCGAATAAACAACAACAACAACAACAACGTCAACAACAACAATGTCAAATAAATAAAAACAACAACAACATCAACAACAACAACAATGTCAAATAAATAACAACAACAACGTCAAATAAACAACAACAACAACAACGTCAACAACAACAACAACAACAACGTCAAATAAACAACAACAACAACAACGTCAAATAAACAACAACAACAACGTCAACAACAACAACAACAACAATGTCAAATAAACAACAATACTAAAACAACGTCAAATAAACAACAACAACAACAACGTCAACAACAACAACAACAATGTCAAATAAACAACAACAACAACAACAACATCAACAACAACAACAATGTCAAATAAATAACAACAACGTCAAATAAACAACAACAACAACGTCAACAACAACAACGTCAAATAAACAACAACAACAACGTCAAATAAACAACAACGTCAACAACAACAACAACAACGTCAAATAAACAACAACAACAACTAAGTCAACAACAACGACAACAACGTCAAATAAACAACAACAACAACAACGTCAAATAAACAACAACAACAACAACGTCAACAACAACAACAATGTCAAATAAACAACAACAACAACGTCAACAACAACAACAATGTCAAATAAACAACAACAACAACGTCAAATAAACAACAACAACAACTTCAACAACAACAACAACAACGTCAAATAAACAATAACAACAACAACAACTATGTCAACAACAACAACAACGTCAAATAAACAACAACAACAAAAACAACGTCAACAACAACAACGTCAAATAAACAACAACAACAACATCAAATAAACAACAACAACAACACCGTCAAATAAACAACAATAACAACGTCAAATAAACAACAACAACAACAACACCGTCAAATAAACAACAACAACGTCATATAAATAACAACAACAATCTTAAATAAACAACAACAACAACGTCAAATAAACAACAACAACAACGTCAACAACAACAACAACAACAACAACGTCAAATAAACAACAACAACAACAACTATGTCAACAACAACAACAACGTCAAATAAACAACAACAACAACAAGGTCAAATAAACAACAACAACAACAACGTCAAATAAACATCAACAACAACACCGTCAAATAAACAACAACAACAACAATGTCAAATAAAAAACAACAACAACGTCAAATAAACAACAACAAAAACAACGTCAACAACAACAACAACGTCAAATAAACAACAACAACAACGTCAAAAACAACAACAACAAGGTCAAATAAACAACAACAACAACGTCAAATTAATAATAACAACAACAACAACAACAATGTCAAAAAAACAACAACAACAACAACAACACCACCGTCAACAACGACAACAATGTCTAATAAACAACAACAACAACATCAAATAAACAACAACAACTATGTCAACAACAACAACAACGTCAAATAAACAACAACAACAGCAACAACGTCAAGTAAACAACAACAACGACAACAACAAAAACAACGTCAAATAAACAACAACAACAACAACAACGTCAAATAAACAACAACAACAACAACGTCAAATAACCAACAACAACAACATCAACAACAACAACAACGTCAAATAAACAACAACAACAACAACAAAAACGTCAACAACAACAACAACGTCACATAAACAACAACAACAACGTCAAATAAACAATAACAACAACAACAACAACAACAACAACAACATCAACAACAACAAAAACGTCAAATAAACAACAACAACAACTACGTCAAATAAACAACAACAATAACGTCAAATAAACAATAACAACAACAACAACGTCAACAACAACAACGTCAAATAAACAACAACAACAACAACGTCAAATAAACAACAACAACGTCAAATAAAGAACAACAACAACAACAATGTCAAATAACCAACAACAACGTCAACAACAACAACAATGTCAAATAAACAACAACAACAACAACACCGTCAACAACAACAACAATGTCAAATAAACAACAACAACAACATCAAATAAACAACAACAACAACAACGTCAACAACAACAACAACGTCAAATAAGAAACAACAACAACGTCAAATAAACAACAACGTCAACAACAAAAACGTGAAATAAACAACAACGTCAACAACAAAAACGTGAAATAAACAACAACAACTATGTCAACAATAACAACAACATCAAATAAACAACAACAACGACAACGTCAACAACAACAACAACGTCAAATAAACAACAACAACAATAACAACGTCAAATAAACAATAACAACAACAACAACACCGTCAAATAAACAACAACAACAACGTCAAATAAACAACAACAACAACAACGCCAAATAAACAACAACAACAACAACGTCAAATAAACAACAACAACAACAACAACAACTATGTCAACAACAACAACAATGTCAAATAAACAACAACAACAACAACGTCAACAACAACAACAACGTCAAATAAACAACAACAACAACAACAACAACAACGTCAAATAAACAACAACAACAACAACACCGTCAAATAAACAACAACAACAACGTCAAATAAACAACAACAACAACGTCAAATAAACAACAACAACAACAACCTCAACAACAACAACAACAACGTAAAATAAACAACAACAACAACAACAACTATGTCAACAACAACAACGTCAAATAAACAACAACAACAACAACATCAACAACAACAACGTCAAATAAACAACAACAACAACAACGTCAAATAAACAACAACAAAAACAACACCGCCAAATAAACAACAACAACAACAACGTCAAATAAACAACAACAATAACAACAACAACAACAACACCGTCAACAACAACAACAATGTCAATAAACAACAACAACGTCAAATAAAAAACAACAACATTAACAACAACAACAACAACGTCAAATAAACAACAACAACAATAACAACGTCAAAAAAACAACAACAACAACGTCATATAAACAACAACAACGTCAAATAAACAACAACAACAACAACATCAACAACAACAAAAACGTCAAATAAACAACAACAACAACAACAACGTCAATAACAATAACTACGTCAAATAAACAACAACAACGTCAAACAAACAATAACAACAACAACAACGTCAACAACGACAACATCAAATAAACAACAACAACAACGTCAAATAAACAATAACAACGTCAAATAAAGAACAACAACAACAACAACAACGTCAAATAAACAACAACAACGTCAACAATAACAACAACTATGTCAAATAAACAACAACAACAACACCGTCAACAACAACAACGTCAAATAAACAACAAAAACAACGTCAAATAAACAACAACAACAACAATGTCAAATAAACAACAACAACAACAACGTCAAATATATAACAACAACAACAAAAACGTCAAATAAACAACAACAACAACAACGTCAACAACAACAACTACGTCAAATAAACAACAACAACAACATCAAATAAACAACAACAACAACAATGTCACCCACAACAACGTCAAATAAATAACAACAACAATGTCAAATAAATAAAAACAACAACAACATCAACAACAACAACAATGTCAAATAAATAACAACAACAACGTCAAATAAACAACAACAACAACAACGTCAACAACAACAACAACAACGTCAAATAAACAACAACAACAACGTCAAATAAACAACAACAACAACGTCAACAACAACAACAACAATGTCAAATAAACAACAATACTAAAACAACGTCAAATAAACAACAACAACAACAACGTCAACAACAACAACAACAATGTCAAATAAACAACAACAACAACAACAACATCAACAACAACAACAATGTCAAATAAATAACAACAACGTCAAATAAACAACAACAACAACGTCAACAACAACAACGTCAAATAAACAACAACAACAACGTCAAATAAACAACAACGTCAACAACAACAACAACAACAACGTCAAATAAACATCAACAACAACAACAACGTCAACAACAACAACAACAATGTCAAATAAACAACAACAACAACAACGTCAAATAAACAACAACAACAACGTCAACAACAACAACAACAATGTCAAATAAACAACAATACTAAAACAACGTCAAATAAACAACAACAACAACAACGTCAACAACAACAATAACAATGTCAAATAAACAACAACAACAACAACAACAACAATGTCAAATAAATAACAACAACGTCAAATAAACAACAACAACAACGTCAACAACAACAACATCAACAACAACAACGTCAAATAAACAACAACAACAACGTCAAATAAACAACAACGTCAACAACAACAACAACAACGTCAAATAAACAACAACAACAACTAAGTCAACAACAACGACAACAACGTCAAATAAACAACAACAACAACAACGTCAAATAAACAACAACAACAACAACGTCAACAACAACAACAATGTCAAATAAACAACAACAACAACAACCTCAACAACAACAACAATGTCAAATAAACAACAACAACAACGTCAAATAAACAACAACAACAACTTCAACAACAACAACAACAACGTCAAATAAACAATAACAACAACAACAACTATGTCAACAACAACAACAACGTCAAATAAACAACAACAACAAAAACAACGTCAACAACAACAACGTCAAATAAACAACAACAACAACGTCAAATAAACAACAACAACAACACCGTCAAATAAACAACAACAACAACATCAAATAAACAACAACAACAACAACGTCAAATAAACAACAATAAAAACAACGTCAACAACAACAACAACGTCAAATAAACAACAACAACAACAACGTCAAATAAACAATTACAACAACGTCAAATAAACAATAACAACAACAACAACAACAATGTCAAATAAACAACAATAACAACGTCAAATAAACAACAACAACAACAACGTAAACAACAACAACAACGTCAAATAAACAACAACAACAACAACAACAACAACGTTAAATAAACAACAACAACAACGTCAAATAAACAACAACAACAACAATAACAACAACAACAACAACTACGTCAAATAAACAACAACAACAACGTCAAATAAACAATAACAACAACAACAACGTCAACAACAACAACGTCAAATAAACAACAACAACGTCAAATAAACAACAAAAACAACGTCAACAACAACAACAATGTCAAATAAACAACGACAACAACAATAACAACAACGTCGACAACAACAACTACGTCAAATAAACAACAACAACAACAACGTAAAATAAACAACTATGTCAACAACAACAACATCAACAACGTCAAATAAACAACAACAACAACAATGTCAATAACAACAACAATGTCAAGTAAACAACAACAACAACAACAACGTCAAATAAACAACAACAACAACAACATCAACGTCAACAACAACAACGTGAAATAAAAACAACAACTATGTCAACAACAACATCAAATAAACAACAACAACAACAACAACAACGTCAACAACAACAACATCAAATAAACAAAAACAACAATAACAACGTCAAATAAACAACAACAACAACAACACCGTCAAATAAACAACAACAACAACAACGTCAAATAAACAACAACAACAATCTTAAATAAACAACAACAACAACGTCAAATAAACAACAACAACAACGTCAACAACAACAACAACAACGTCAAATAAAAAACAACAACAACAACTATGTCAACAACAACAACAACGTCAAATAAACAACAACAACAACAACAACAACGTCAAATAAACAAGAACAACAACAACGTCAAATAAACAACAACAACAACACCGTCAAATAAACAACAACAACAACAATGTCAAATAAACAACAACAACAACAACGTCAAATAATCAACAACAAAAACAACGTCAACAACAACAACAACGTCAAATAAACAACAACAACAACAACGTCAAAAACAACAACAACAATGTCAAATAAACAACAACAACAACGTCAAATAAACAATAACAACAACAACAATGTCAAATAAACAACAATAACAACAACGTCAAATAAACAACAACAACAACAACAACGTCAACAACAACAACAACGTCAAATAAACAACAACAACAACAACAACGTCAACAACAACAACAACGTCAAATAAACAACAACAACAACAACATCAAATAAACAACAACAACAACAACGTCAAATAAACAACAACAACAACAATAACAACAACAACAACGTCAAATAAATAACAACAACAACAACGTCAATTAAACAACAACAACAACAACGTCAAATAAACAACAACAAAAACAACAACAACATCAACAACAACAAAAACGTCAAATAAACAACAACAACAACAACGTCAAATAAACAACAACAACAACAACGTCAAATAAACAACAACAACAACAACAACAGCAACGTCAATAACAACAACAACAACGTCAAAAAAACAACAATGTCAACAACAACAACAACGTGAAATAAAAACAACAACTATGTCAACAACAACAACAACATCAAATAAACAACAACAACAACAACAACGTCAACAACAACAACGTCAAATAAACAAAAACAACAATAACAACGTCAAATAAACAACAACAACAACAACACCGTCAAATAAACAACAACAACGTCAAATAAACAACAACAACAATCTTAAATAAACAACAACAACAACGTCAAATAAACAACAACAACAACGTCAACAACAACAACAATGTCAAATAAACAACAACAACAACAATTATGTCAACAACAACGTCAAATAAACAACAACAACAACAACAACGTCAAATAAACAACAACAACAACAACGTCAAATAAACAACAACAACAACACCGTCAAATAAACAACAACAACAACAATGTCAAATAAACAACAACAACAACGTCAAATAAACAACAACAAAAACAACGTCAACAACAACAACAACGTCAAATAAACAACAACAACAACAACGTCAAAAACAACAACAACAACGTCAAATAACCAACAACAACAACATCAAATAAACAATAACAACAACAACAACAATGTCAAATAAACAACAACAACAACAACAACAACAACACCACCGTCAACAACGACAACAATGTCAAATAAACAACAACAACAACAACATCAAATAAACAACAACAACAACTATGTCAACAACAACAACAACGTCAAATAAACAACAACAACAACAACAACGTCAAGTAAACAACAACAACGACAACAACAAAAACAACGTCAAATAAACAACAACAACAACAACAACGTCAAATAAACAACAACAACAACGTCAAATAAACAACAACAACAACGTCAACAACAACAACAACGTCAAATAAACAACAACAACAACAACAACAACAACAACAACGTCAACAACAACAACAACGTCAAATAAACAACAACAACAACAACGTCAAATAAACAATAACAACAACAACAATGTCAAATAAACAACAACAACAACGTCAAATAAACAACAACGTCAATAACAACAACAACAACGTCAAATAAACAACAACAACAACTAAGTCAACAACAACGACAACAACGTCAAATAAACAACAACAACAACAACAACAACGTCAAATAAACAACAACAACAACAACGTCAACAACAACAACAATGTCAAATAAACAACAACAACAACGTCAACAACAACAACAATGTCAAATAAACAACAACAACAACGTCAAATAAACAACAACAACAACTTCAACAACAACAACAACAACGTCAAATAAACAATAACAACAACAACAACTATGTCAACAACAACAACAACGTCAAATAAACAACAACAACAAAAACAACGTCAACAACAACAACGTCAAATAAACAACAACAACAACGTCAAATAAACAACAACAACAACACCGTCAAATAAACAACAACAACAACATCAAATAAACAACAACAACAACAACAACGTCAAATAAACAACAATAAAAACAACGTCAACAACAACAACAACAACGTCAAATAAACAACAACAACAACAACGTCAAATAAACAATTACAACAACGTCAAATAAACAATAACAACAACAACAACAATGTCAAATAAACAACAATAACAACGTCAAATAAACAACAACAACAACAACGTAAACAACAACAACAACGTCAAATAAACAACAACAACAACAACGTTAAATAAACAACAACAACAACGTCAAATAAACAACAACAACAACAATAACAACAACAACAACTACGTCAAATAAACAACAACAACAACATCAAATAAACAATAACAACAACAACGTCAACAACAACAACGTCAAATAAACAACAACAACGTCAAATAAACAACAAAAACAACGTCAACAACAACAACAATGTCAAATAAACAACGACAACAACAATAACAACAACGTCGACAACAACAACTACGTCAAATAAACAACAACAACAACAACGTAAAATAAACAACTATGTCAACAACAACAACATCAACAACGTCAAATAAACAACAACAACAACAATGTCAATAACAACAACAATGTCAAGTAAACAACAACAACAACAACGTCAAATAAACAACAACAACAACAACATCAACGTCAACAACAACAACGTGAAATAAAAACAACAACTATGTCAACAACAACATCAAATAAACAACAACAACAACAACAACAACGTCAACAACAACAACGTCAAATAAACAAAAACAACAATAACAACGTCAAATAAACAACAACAACAACAACACCGTCAAATAAACAACAACAACAACAACGTCAAATAAACAACAACAACAATCTTAAATAAACAACAACAACAACGTCAAATAAACAACAACAACAACGTCAACAACAACAACAACAACGTCAAATAAACAACAACAACAACAACTATGTCAACAACAACAACAACGTCAAATAAACAACAACAACAACAACGTCAAATAAACAAGAACAACAACAACAACGTCAAATAAACAACAACAACAACACCGTCAAATAAACAACAACAACAACAATGTCAAATAAACAACAACAACAACAACGTCAAATAAACAACAACAAAAACAACGTCAACAACAACAACAACGTCAAATAAACAACAACAACAACAACGTCAAAAACAACAACAACAATGTCAAATAAACAACAACAACAACAACGTCAAATAAACAATAACAACAACAACAATGTCAAATAAACAACAATAACAACAACGTCAAATAAACAACAACAACAACAACAACGTCAACAACAACAACAACGTCAAATAAACAACAACAACAACATCAAATAAACAACAACAACAACAACGTCAAATAAACAACAACAACAACAACAATAACAACAACAACAACGTCAAATAAATAACAACAACAACAACGTCAATTAAACAACAACAACAACAATGTCAAATAAACAACAACAAAAACAACAACAACATCAACAACAACAAAAACGTCAAATAAACAACAACAACAACAACGTCAAATAAACAATAACAACAACAACGTCAAATAAACAACAACAACAACAACGTCAAATAAACAACAACAACAACAACGTCAAATAAACAACAACAACAACAACAGCAACGTCAATAACAACAACAACAACGTCAAAAAAACAACAACGTCAACAACAACAACAACGTGAAATAAAAACAACAACTATGTCAACAACAACAACAACATCAAATAAACAACAACAACAACAACAACGTCAACAACAACAACGTCAAATAAACAAAAACAACAATAACAACGTCAAATAAACAACAACAACAACAACAACGTCAAATAAACAACAACAACGTCAAATAAACAACAACAACAATCTTAAATAAACAACAACAACAACGTCAAATAAACAACAACAACAACGTCAACAACAACAACAACGTCAAATAAACAACAACAACAACAATTATGTCAACAACAACGTCAAATAAACAACAACAACAACGTCAAATAAACAACAACAACAACAACAACGTCAAATAAACAACAACAACAACACCGTCAAATAAACAACAACAACAACAATGTCAAATAAACAACAACAACAACGTCAAATAAACAACAACAAAAACAACGTCAACAACAACAACAACAACGTCAAATAAACAACAACAACAACAACGTCAAAAACAACAACAACAACGTCAAATAAACAACAACAACAACGTCAAATAAACAATAACAACAACAACAACAATGTCAAATAAACAACAACAACAACAACAACAACAACAACACCGTCAACAACGACAACAATGTCAAATAAACAACAACAACAACAACATCAAATAAACAACAACAACAACTATGTCAACAACAACAACAACAACAACAACGTCAAGTAAACAACAACAACGACAACAACAAAAACAACGTCAAATAAACAACAACAACAACAACGTCAAATAAACAACAACAACAACGTCAAATAAACAACAACAACAACGTCAACAACAACAACAACGTCAAATAAACAACAACAACAACAACAACAACAACAACGTCAACAACAACAACAACGTCAAATAAACAACAATAACAACAACGTCAAATAAACAATAACAACAACAACAATGTCAAATAAACAACAACAACAACGTCAAATAAACAACAACAACAACAACAACAACGTCAATAACAACAACAACAACGTCAAATAAACAACAACAACAACAACAACGTCAAATAAACAACAACAACAACAACAACGTCAAATAAACAATAATAAAAACAACGTCAACAACAACAATAACGTCAAATAAACAACAACAACAACAACAACAACGTCAAATAAACAATAACAACAACGTCAAATAAACAATAACAACAACAACAACATTGTCAAATAAACAACAACAACAACGTCAAATAAACAACAACAACAACAACGTCAATAACAACAACAACAACGTCAAATAAACAACAACAACAACGTCAAAGAAACAACAACAACAACAACGTCAAATAAACAACAACAACAACAATAACAACAACAACAACAACGTCAAATAAATAACAACAACAACAACAATGTCAAATAAACAACAACAACAACGTCAAATAAACAAAAACAAAAACAACAACAACAACAACATCAACAACAACAAAAACGTCAAATAAACAACAACAACAACTACGTCAAATAAACAATAACAACAACAACAACGTCAACAACAACAACGTCAAATAAACAACAACAACAACGTCAAATAAACAACAACAACGTCAATTAAACAACAACAACAACGTCAAATAAACAACAACAAAAACAACAACAACATCAACAACAACAAAAACGTCAAATAAACAACAACTACGTTAAATAAACAACAACAACAACGTCAAATAAACAATAACAACAACAACAACGTCAACAACCACAACGTCAAATAAACAACAACAACAACGTCAAATAAACAACAACAACAACAACGTCAAATAAACAACAACAACAACAACGTCAAATAAACAACAACAATGTCAAATAAACAACAACAACAACAACACCGTCAACAACAAAAACAATGTCAAATAAACATCAACAACAACAACGTCAAATAAACAACAACAACAACTATGTCAACAACAACAACACCAACGTCAAATAAACAACAACAACAACGTCAAGTAAACAACACCAACAACAACAACGTCAAATAAACAACAACAGCAACAATGTCAAATAAACAACAACAACAACAACACCGTCAACAACGACAACAATGTCAAATAAAAAACAATAACAACAACATCAAATAAACAACAACAACAACTATGTCAACAACAACAACAACAACGTCAAATAAACAACAACAACAACGTCATGTAAACAACAACAACAACAACAACAACAAAAACAATGTCAAATAAACAACAACAACAACAACGTCAAATAAACAACAACAACAACAACGTCAAATAAACAACATCAACAACGTCAACAACAACAACGTCAAATAAACAACAACAACAACGTCAACAACAACAACAACGTCAAATAAACAACAACGACAACAACAACAATGTCAAATAAACAACAACAACAACGTGAAATAAACAACAACAACAACGTCAATAACAACAACAACAACAACGTCAAATAAACAACAACAACAACGTCAAATAAACAACAACAACAACAACGTCAAATAAATAACAACAACAACAACAACAATAACAACAACAACAACGTCAAATAAACAACAACAACAACGTCAAATAAACAACAACAACGTCAAATAAACAAAAACAAAAACAACAACAACAACATCAACAACAACAAAAACGTCAAATAAACAACAACAACAACTACGTCAAATAAACAACAACAATAACGTCAAATAAACAATAACAACAACAACAACGTCAATAACAACAACGTCAAATAAACAACAACAACAACAACAACGTCAAATAAACAACAACAACGTCAAATAAAGAACAACAATAACAATGTCAAATAACCAACAACAACGTCAACAACAACAACAACAATGTCAAATAAACAACAACAACAACAACACCGTCAACAACAACAACAATGTCAAATAAACCACAACAACAACGTCAAATAAACAACAACAACAACAACAACAACGTCAACAACAACAACAACGTCAAATAAGCAACAACAACAACGTCAAATAAACAACAACGTCAACAACAAAAACGTGAAATAAACAACAACAACTATGTCAACAATAAAAACAACATCAAATAAACAACAACAACAACAACAACAACAACAACGTCAACAACAACAACAACGTCAAATAAACAACAACAACAATAACAACGTCAATTAAACAATAACAACAACAACAACACCGTCAAATAAACAACAACAACAACGTCAAATAAACAACAACAACAACGTCAAATAAACAACAACAACAACAACAACGCCAAATAAACAACAACAACAACACCGTCAACAACAACAACGTCAAATAAACAACAAAAACAACGTCAAATAAACAACAACAACAACAATGTCAAATAAACAACAACAACAACAACAACGTCAAATATACAACAACAACAACAAAAACGTCAAATAAACAACAACAACAACGTCAACAACAACAACTACGTCAAATAAACAACAACAACATCAAATAAACAACAACAACAACAATGTCACCCACAACAACGTCAAATAAATAACAACACAAATGTCAAATAAACAACAATACTAAAACAACGTCAAATAAACAACAACAACAACAACGTCAACAACAACAATGTCAAATAAATAAAAACAACAACAACATCAACAACAACAACAATGTCAAATAAATAACAACAACAACGTCAAATAAACAACAACAACAACAACGTCAACAACAACAACGTCAAATAAACAACAACAACAACAACGTCAAATAAACAACAACAACAACGTCAACAACAACAACAACAATGTCAAATAAACAACAATACTAAAACAACGTCAAATAAACAACAACAACAACAACGTCAACAACAACAACAACAATGTCAAATAAACAACAACAACAACAACGTCAAATAAACAATAACAACAACAACAATGTCAAATAAACAACAACAACAACGTCAAATAAACAACAACGTCAACAACAACAACAACAACGTCAAATAAACAACAACAACAACTAAGTCAACAACAACGACAACAACGTCAAATAAACAACAACAACAACAACGTCAAATAAACAACAACAACAACAACGTCAACAACAACAACAATGTCAAATAAACAACAACAACAACGTCAACAACAACAACAATGTCAAATAAACAACAACAACAACGTCAAATAAACAACAACAACAACTTCAACAACAACAACAACAACGTCAAATAAACAATAACAACAACAACAACTATGTCAACAACAACAACAACGTCAAATAAGCAACAACAACAAAAACAACGTCAACAACAACAAGGTCAAATAAACAACAACAACAACAACGTCAAATAAACAACAACAACAACACCATCAAATAAACAACAACAACATCAAATAAACAACAACAACAACAACGTCAAATAAACAACAATAAAAACAACGTCAACAACAACAACAACGTCAAATAAACAACAACAACAACAACGTCAAATAAACAATTACAACAACGTCAAATAAACAATAACAACAACAACAACAACAATGTCAAATAAACAACAATAACAAAGTCAAATAAACAACAACAACAACAACAACAACGTAAACAACAACAACAACGTCAAATAAACAACAACAACAACAACAACAACAACAACAACGTTAAATAAACAACAACAACAACGTCAAATAAACAACAACAACAACAATAACAACAACAACAACAACTACGTCAAATAAACAACAACAACAACGTCAAATAAACAATAACAACAACAACAACGTCAACAACAACAACGTCAAATAAACAACAACAACGTCAAATAAACAACAAAAACAACGTCAACAACAACAACAATGTCAAATAAACAACGACAACAACAATAACAACAACGTCGACAACAACAACTACGTCAAATAAACAACAACAACAACAACAACGTAAAATAAACAACTATGTCAACAACAACAACATCAACAACGTCAAATAAACAACAACAACAACAATGTCAATAACAACAACAATGTCAAGTAAACAACAACAACAACAACGTCAAATAAACAACAACAACAACAACATCAACGTCAACAACAACAACGTGAAATAAAAACAACAACTATGTCAACAACAACATCAAATAAACAACAACAACAACAACAACAACGTCAACAACAACAACGTCAAATAAACAAAAACAACAATAACAACGTCAAATAAACAACAACAACAACAACAACACCGTCAAATAAACAACAACAACAACAACGTCAAATAAACAACAACAACAATCTTAAATAAACAACAACAACAACGTCAAATAAACAACAACAACAACGTCAACAACAACAACAACAACGTCAAATAAACAACAACAACAACAACTATGTCAACAACAACAACAACGTCAAATAAACAACAACAACAACGTCAAATAAACAAGAACAACAACAACGTCAAATAAACAACAACAACAACACCGTCAAATAAACAACAACAACAACAATGTCAAATAAACAACAACAACAACAACGTCAAATAAACAACAACAAAAAGAACGTCAACAACAACAACAACGTCAAATAAACAACAACAACAACAACAACGTCAAAAACAACAACAACAATGTCAAATAAACAACAACAACAACGTCAAATAAACAATAACAACAACAACAATGTCAAATAAACAACAATAACAACAACGTCAAATAAACAAAAACAACAACAACAACGTCAACAACAACAACAACAACGTCAAATAAACAACAACAACAACAACATCAAATAAACAACAACAACAACAACGTCAAATAAACAACAACAACAACAACAATAACAACAACAACAACGTCAAATAAATAACAACAACAACAACGTCAATTAAACAACAACAACAACAACGTCAAATAAACAACAACAAAAACAACAACAACATTAACAACAACAAAAACGTCAAATAAACAACAACAACAACAACGTCAAATAAACAACAACAACAACAACGTCAAATAAACAACAACAACAACAACAGCAACGTCAATAACAACAACAACAACGTCAAAAAAACAACAACGTCAACAACAACAACAACGTGAAATAAAAACAACAACTATGTCAACAACAACAACAACATCAAATAAACAACAACAACAACAACAACGTCAACAATAACAACGTCAAATAAACAAAAACAACAATAACAACGTCAAATAAACAACAACAACAACACCGTCAAATAAACAACAACAACGTCAAATAAACAACAACAACAATCTTAAATAAACAACAACAACAACGTCAAATAAACAACAACAACAACGTCAACAACAACAACAACGTCAAATAAACAACAACAACAACAATTATGTCAACAACAACGTCAAATAAACAACAACAACAACAACAACGTCAAATAAACAACAACAACAACAACGTCAAATAAACAACAACAACAACACTGTCAAATAAACAACAACAACAACAATGTCAAATAAACAACAACAACAACGTCAAATAAACAACAACAAAAACAACGTCAACAACAACAACAACGTCAAATAAACAACAACAACAACAACGTCAAAAACAACAACAACAACGTCAAATAAACAACAACAACAACGTCAAATAAACAATAACAACAACAACAACAATGTCAAATAAACAACAACAACAACAACAACAACACCGTCAACAACGACAACAATGTCAAATAAACAACAACAACAACATCAAATAAACAACAACAACAACTATGTCAACAACAACAACAACGTCAAATAAACAACAACAACAACAACAACGTCAAGTAAACAACAACAACAACGACAACAACAAAAACAACGTCAAATAAACAACAACAACAACAACGTCAAATAAACAACAACAACAACGTCAAATAAACAACAACAACAACGTCAACAACAACAACAACGTCAAATAAACAACAACAACAACAACAACAACAACGTCAACAACAACAACAACGTCAAATAAACAACAACAACAACAACGTCAAATAAACAATAACAACAACAACAATGTCAAATAAACAACAACAACAACGTCAAATAAACAACAACGTCAACAACAACAACAACAACGTCAAATAAACAACAACAACAACTAAGTCAACAACAACGACAACAACGTCAAATAAACAACAACAACAACAACGTCAAATAAACAACAACAACAACAACGTCAACAACAACAACAATGTCAAATAAACAACAACAACAACGTCAACAACAACAACAATGTCAAATAAACAACAACAACAACGTCAAATAAACAACAACAACAACTTCAACAACAACAACAACAACGTCAAATAAACAATAACAACAACAACAACTATGTCAACAACAACAACAACGTCAAATAAGCAACAACAACAAAAACAACGTCAACAACAACAACGTCAAATAAACAACAACAACAACGTCAAATAAACAACAACAACAACACCATCAAATAAACAACAACAACAACATCAAATAAACAACAACAACAACAACGTCAAATAAACAACAATAAAAACAACGTCAACAACAACAACAACAACGTCAAATAAACAACAACAACAACAACGTCAAATAAACAATTACAACAACGTCAAATAAACAATAACAACAACAACAACAACAATGTCAAATAAACAACAATAACAACGTCAAATAAACAACAACAACAACAACGTAAACAACAACAACAACGTCAAATAAACAACAACAACAACGTCAACAACAACAACAACGTCAAATAAACAACAACAACAACAACTATGTCAACAACAACAACAACGTCAAATAAACAACAACAACAACAACGTCAAATAAACAAGAACAACAACAACGTCAAATAAACAACAACAACAACACCGTCAAATAAACAACAACAACAACAATGTCAAATAAACAACAACAACAACAACAACGTCAAATAAACAACAACAAAAACAACGTCAACAACAACAACAACGTCAAATAAACAACAACAACAACAACGTCAAAAACAACAACAACAATGTCAAATAAACAACAACAACAACGTCAAATAAACAATAACAACAACAACAATGTCAAATAAACAACAATAACAACAACGTCAAATAAACAACAACAACAACAACAACGTCAACAACAACAACAACGTCAAATAAACAACAACAACAACAACATCAAATAAACAACAACAACAACAACGTCAAATAAACAACAACAACAACAACAACAACAACAATAACAACAACAACAACGTCAAATAAATAACAACAACAACAACGTCAATTAAACAACAACAACAACAACGTCAAATAAACAACAACAAAAACAACAACAACATCAACAACAACAAAAACGTCAAATAAACAACAACAACAACAACGTCAAATAAACAACAACAACAACAACGTCAAATAAACAACAACAACAACAACGTCAAATAAACAACAACAACAACGTCAAATAAACAACAACAACAACAACAGCAAGTCAATAACAACAACAACAACGTCAAAAAAACAACAACAACAACAACGTCAAATAAACAACAACAACAACAGCAACGTCAATAACAACAACAACAACGTCAAAAAAACAACAACGTCAACAACAACAACAACAACGTGAAATAAAAACAACAACTATGTCAACAACAACAACAACATCAAATAAACAACAACAACAACAACAACAACAACGTCAACAACAACAACGTCAAATAAACAAAAACAACAATAACAACGTCAAATAAACAACAACAACAACAACACCGTCAAATAAACAACAACAACGTCAAATAAACAACAACAACAATCTTAAATAAACAACAACAACAACGTCAAATAAACAACAACAACAACGTCAACAACAACAACAACGTCAAATAAACAACAACAACAACAATTATGTCAACAACAACGTCAAATAAACAACAACAACAACAACAACGTCAAATAAACAACAACAACAACAACAACGTCAAATAAACAACAACAACAACGTCAAATAAACAATAACAACAACAACAACAATGTCAAATAAACAACAACAACAACAACAACACCACCGTCAACAACGACAACAATGTCAAATAAACAACAACAACAACAACAACATCAAATAAACAACAACAACAACTATGTCAACAACAACAACAACGTCAAATAAACAACAACAACAACAACAACGTCAAGTAAACAACAACAACGACAACAACAAAAACAACGTCAAATAAACAACAACAACAACAACGTCAAATAAACAACAACAACAACGTCAAATAAACAACAACAACAACGTCAACAACAACAACAACGTCAAATAAACAACAACAACAACAACAACAACGTCAACAACAACAACAACGTCAAATAAACAACAATAACAACAACGTCAAATAAACAATAACAACAACAACAATGTCAAATAAACAACAACAACAACGTCAAATAAACAACAACGTCAACAACAACAACAACAACGTCAAATAAACAACAACAACAACTAAGTCAACAACAACGACAACAACGTCAAATAAACAACAACAACAACAACAACGTCAAATAAACAACAACAACAACGTCAACAACAACAACAATGTCAAATAAACAACAACAACAACGTCAACAACAACAACAATGTCAAATAAACAACAACAACAACGTCAAATAAACAACAACAACAACTTCAACAACAACAACAACAACAACGTCAAATAAACAATAACAACAACAACAACTATGTCAACAACAACAACGTCAAATAAACAACAACAACAAAAACAACGTCAACAACAACAACGTCAAATAAACAACAACAACAACGTCAAATAAACAACAACAACAACACCGTCAAATAAACAACAACAACATCAAATAAACAACAACAACAACAACGTCAAATAAACAACAATAAAAACAACGTCAACAACAACAACAACAACGTCAAATAAACAACAACAACAACAACGTCAAATAAACAATTACAACAACGTCAAATAAACAATAACAACAACAATAACAACAATGTCAAATAAACAACAATAACAACGTCAAATAAACAACAACAACAACAACGTAAACAACAACAACAACGTCAAATAAACAACAACAACAACAACGTTAAATAAACAACAACAACAACGTCAAATAAACAACAACAACAACAATAACAACAACAACAACTACGTCAAATAAACAACAACAACAACGTCAAATAAACAATAACAACAACAACAACGTCAACAACAACAACGTCAAATAAACAACAACAACGTCAAATAAACAACAAAAACATCGTCAACAACAACAACAATGTCAAATAAACAACGACAACAACAATAACAACAACGTCGACAACAACAACTACGTCAAATAAACAACAACAACAACAACGTAAAATAAACAACTATGTCAACAACAACAACATCAACAACGTCAAATAAACAACAACAACAACAATGTCAATAACAACAACAATGTCAAGTAAACAACAACAACAACAACAACAACGTCAAATAAACAACAACAACAACAACATCAACGTCAACAACAACAACGTGAAATAAAAACAACAACTATGTCAACAACAACATCAAATAAACAACAACAACAACAACGTCAAATAAACAAAAACAACAATAACAACGTCAAATAAACAACAACAACAACAACACCGTCAAATAAATAACAACAACGTCAAATAAACAACAACAACAATCTTAAATAAACAACAACAACAACGTCAAATAAACAACAACAACAACGTCAACAACAACAACAACAACGTCAAATAAACAACAACAACAACAACTATGTCAACAACAACAACAACGTCAAATAAACAACAACAACAACAACGTCAAATAAACAACAACAACAACAACAACAACGTCAAATAAACAACAACAACAACACCGTCAAATAAATAACAACAACAATGTCAAATAAACAACAACAACAACGTCAAATAAACAATAACAACAACAACAATGTCAAATAAACAACAATAACAACAACGTCAAATAAACAACAACAACAACAACGTCAACAACAACAACAACGTCAAATAAACAACAACAACAACAACATCAAATAAACAACAACAACAACAACGTCAAATAAACAACAACAACAACAATAATAACAACAACAACAACGTCAAATAAATAACAACAACAACAACGTCAATTAAACAACAACAACAACAACGTCAAATAAACAACAACAAAAACAACAACAACATCAACAACAACAAAAACGTCAAATAAACAACAACAACAACAACGTCAAATAAACAACAACAACAACGTCAAATAAACAACAACAACAACAACATCAAATAAACAACAACAACAACAACGTCAAATAAACAACAACAACAACAACAGCAAGTCAATAACAACAACAACCACGTCAAAAAAACAACAACGTCAACAACAACAACAACGTGAAATAAAAACAACAACTATGTCAACAACAACAACAACATCAAATAAACAACAACAACAACAACAACGTCAACAACAACAACGTCAAATAAACAAAAACAACAATAACAACGTCAAATAAACAACAACAACAACAACACCGTCAAATAAACAACAACAACGTCAAATAAACAACAACAACAATCTTAAATAAACAACAACAACAACGTCAAATAAACAACAACAACAACGTCAACAACAACAACAACGTCAAATAAACAACAACAACAACAATTATGTCAACAACAACGTCAAATAAACAACAACAACAACAACAACGTCAAATAAACAACAACAACAACAACGTCAAATAAACAACAACAACAACACCGTCAAATAAACAACAACAACAACAATGTCAAATAAACAACAACAACAACGTCAAATAAACAACAACAAAAACAACGTCAACAACAACAATAACGTCAAATAAACAACAACAACAACAACGTCAAAAACAACAACAACAACGTCAAATAAACAACAACAACAACGTCAAATAAACAACAACAACAACAACAACAATGTCAAATAAACAACAACAACAACAACAACAACAACACCGTCAACAACGACAACAATGTCAAATAAACAACAACAACAACAACATCAAATAAACAACAACAACAACAACTATGTCAACAACAACAACAACGTCAAATAAACAACAACAACAACAACGTCAAGTAAACAACAACAACGACAACAACAAAAACAACGTCAAATAAACAACAACAACAACAACGTCAAATAAACAACAACAACAACGTCAAATAAACAACAACAACAACGTCAACAACAACAACAACGTCAAATAAACAACAACAACAACAACAACAACAACGTCAAATAAACAACAACAACAACAACATCAACGTCAACAACAACAACGTAAAATAAAAACAACAACTATGTCAACAACAACATCAAATAAACAACAACAACAACAACGTCAAATAAACAAAAACAACAATAACAACGTCAAATAAACAACAACAACAACAACACCGTCAAATAAACAACAACAACGTCAAATAAACAACAACAACAATCTTAAATAAACAACAACAACAACGTCAAATAAACAACAACAACAACGTCAACAACAACAACAACAACGTCAAATAAACAACAACAACAACAACTATGTCAACAACAACAACAACGTCAAATAAACAACAACAACAACAACGTCAAATAAACAACAACAACAACAACAACAACGTCAAATAAACAACAACAACAACACCGTCAAATAAATAACAACAACAATGTCAAATAAACAACAACAACAACGTCAAATAAACAATAACAACAACAACAATGTCAAATAAACAACAATAACAACAACGTCAAATAAACAACAACAACAACAACGTCAACAACAACAACAACGTCAAATAAACAACAACAACAACAACATCAAATAAACAACAACAACAACAACGTCAAATAAACAACAACAACAACAATAATAACAACAACAACAACGTCAAATAAATAACAACAACAACAACGTCAATTAAACAACAACAACAACAACGTCAAATAAACAACAACAAAAACAACAACAACATCAACAACAACAAAAACGTCAAATAAACAACAACAACAACAACGTCAAATAAACAACAACAACAACGTCAAATAAACAACAACAACAACAACATCAAATAAACAACAACAACAACAACGTCAAATAAACAACAACAACAACAACAGCAAGTCAATAACAACAACAACCACGTCAAAAAAACAACAACGTCAACAACAACAACAACGTGAAATAAAAACAACAACTATGTCAACAACAACAACAACATCAAATAAACAACAACAACAACAACAACGTCAACAACAACAACGTCAAATAAACAAAAACAACAATAACAACGTCAAATAAACAACAACAACAACAACACCGTCAAATAAACAACAACAACGTCAAATAAACAACAACAACAATCTTAAATAAACAACAACAACAACGTCAAATAAACAACAACAACAACGTCAACAACAACAACAACGTCAAATAAACAACAACAACAACAATTATGTCAACAACAACGTCAAATAAACAACAACAACAACAACAACGTCAAATAAACAACAACAACAACAACGTCAAATAAACAACAACAACAACACCGTCAAATAAACAACAACAACAACAATGTCAAATAAACAACAACAACAACGTCAAATAAACAACAACAAAAACAACGTCAACAACAACAATAACGTCAAATAAACAACAACAACAACAACGTCAAAAACAACAACAACAACGTCAAATAAACAACAACAACAACGTCAAATAAACAACAACAACAACAACAACAATGTCAAATAAACAACAACAACAACAACAACAACAACACCGTCAACAACGACAACAATGTCAAATAAACAACAACAACAACAACATCAAATAAACAACAACAACAACAACTATGTCAACAACAACAACAACGTCAAATAAACAACAACAACAACAACGTCAAGTAAACAACAACAACGACAACAACAAAAACAACGTCAAATAAACAACAACAACAACAACGTCAAATAAACAACAACAACAACGTCAAATAAACAACAACAACAACGTCAACAACAACAACAACGTCAAATAAACAACAACAACAACAACAACAACAACGTCAACAACAACAACAACAACGTCAAATAAACAACAATAACAACAACGTCAAATAAACAATAACAACAACAACAATGTCAAATAAACAACAACAACAACGTCAAATAAACAACAACAACAACAACAACAACGTCAATAACAACAACAACAACGTCAAATAAACAACAACAACAACAACAACAACGTCAAATAAACAACAACAACAACAACAACAACGTCAAATAAACAATAATAAAAACAACGTCAACAACAACAATAACGTCAAATAAACAACAACAACAACAACAACGTCAAATAAACAATAACAACAACATCAAATAAACAATAACAACAACAACAACATTGTCAAATAAACAACAACAACAACGTCAAATAAACAACAACAACAACAACGTCAATAACAACAACAACAACGTCAAATAAACAACAACAACAACGTCAAAGAAACAACAACAACAACGTCAAATAAACAACAACAACAACAATAACAACAACAACAACAACAACGTCAAATAAATAACAACAACAACAACAATGTCAAATAAACAACAACAACAACGTCAAATAAACAAAAACAAAAACAACAAATACAACAACATCAACAACAACAAAAACGTCAAATAAACAACAACAACAACTACGTCAAATAAACAATAACAACAACAACAACGTCAACAACAACAACGTCAAATAAACAACAACAACAACGTCAAATAAACAACAACAACGTCAATTAAACAACAACAACAACGTCAAATAAACAACAACAAAAACAACAACAACATCAACAACAACAAAAACGTCAAATAAACAACAACTACGTTAAATAAACAACAACAACAACGTCAAATAAACAATAACAACAACAACAACGTCAACAACCACAACGTCAAATAAACAACAACAACAACGTCAAATAAACAACAACAACAACAACGTCAAATAAACAACAACAACAACGTCAAATAAACAACAACAATGTCAAATAAACAACAACAACAACAACACCGTCAACAACAACAACAATGTCAAATAAACATCAACAACAACAACGTCAAATAAACAACAACAACAACTATGTCAACAACAACAACACCAACGTCAAATAAACAACAACAACAACAACGTCAAGTAAACAACACCAACAACAACAACGTCAAATAAACAACAACAGTAACAATGTCAAATAAACAACAACAACAACAACACCGTCAACAACGACAACAATGTCAAATAAAAAACAACAACAACAACATCAAATAAACAACAACAACAACTATGTCAACAACAACAACAACAACGTCAAATAAACAACAACAACAACGTCAAGTAAACAACAACAACAACAACAACAACAAAAACAATGTCAAATAAACAACAATAACAACAACGTCAAATAAACAACAACAACAACAACGTCAAATAAACAACAACAACAACGTCAACAACAACAACGTCAAATAAACAACAACAACAACGTCAACAACAACAACAACAACGTCAAATAAACAACAACAACAACAACGTCAAATAAACAATAACAACAACAACAACAATGTCAAATAAACAACAACAACAACGTGAAATAAACAACAACAATAACAACGTCAATAACAACAACAACAACGTCAAATAAACAACAACAACAACGTCAAATAAACAACAACAACAACAACGTCAAATAAATAACAACAACAACAACAACAATAACAACAACAACAACGTCAAATAAACAACATCAACAACGTCAAATAAACAACAACAACAACGTCAAATAAACAAAAACAAAAACAACAACAACAACATCAACAACAACAAAAACGTCAAATAAATAACAACAACAACTACGTCAAATAAACAACAACAATAACGTCAAATAAACAATAACAACAACAACAACGTCAACAACAACAACGTCAACAACAACAACGTCAAATAAACAACAACAACAACAACAACGTCAAATAAACAACAACAACGTCAAATAAAGAACAACAATAACAATGTCAAATAACCAACAACAACGTCAACAACAACAACAACAATGTCAAATAAACAACAACAACAACAACACCGTCAACAACAACAACAATGTCAAATAAACAACAACAACAACGTCAAATAAACAACAACAACAACAACGTCAACAACAACAACAACGTCAAATAAGCAACAACAACAACGTCAAATAAACAACAACGTCAACAACAAAAACGTGAAATAAACAACAACAACTATGTCAACAATAAAAACAACATCAAATAAACAACAACAACAACAACAACAACGTCAACAACAACAACAACGTCAAATAAACAACAACAACAATAATAACGTCAATTAAACAATAACAACAACAACAACACCGTCAAATAAACAACAACAACAACGTCAAATAAACAACAACAACAACGTCAAATAAACAACAACAACAACAACAACGCCAAATAAACAACAACAACAACAACGTCAACAACAACAACAACGTCAAATAAACAACAACAACAACAACAACTATGTCAACAACAACAACAATGTCAAATAAACAACAACAACAACAACAACGTCAACAACAACAACGTCAAATAAACAACAACAACAACAACAACAACGTCAAATAAACAACAACAACAACACCGTTAAATAAACAACAACAACAACAACAACGTCAAATAAACAACAACAACAACGTCAAATAAAAAACAACAACAACGTCAAATAAACAACAACAACAACAACCTCAACAACATCAACAACAACGTAAAATAAACAACAACAACAACAACTATGTCAACAACAACAACAACAACGTCAAATAAACAACAACAACAACGTCAACAACAACAACGTCAAATAAACAACAACAACAACAACAACGTCAAATAAACAACAACAAAAACAACACCGCCAAATAAACAACAACAACAACAACGTCAAATAAACAACAACAATAACAACAACAACAACGTCAAATAAAAAACAACAACATTAACAACAACAACAACAACAACAACGTCAAATAAACAACAACAACAATAACAACGTCAAATAAACAACAACAACAACGTCATATAAACAACAATAACGTCAAATAAACAACAACAACAACAACAACATCAACAACAACAAAAACGTCAAATAAACAACAACAACAACAACGTCAATAACAATAACTACGTCAAATAAACAACAACAACGTCAAACAAGAAATAACAACAACAACAACGTCAACAACAACAAAGTCAAATAAACAACAACAACAAAGTCAAATAAACAATAACAACGTCAAATAAAGAACAACAACAACAACAACAACGTCAAATAAACAACAACAACGTCAACAACAACAACAACTATGTCAAATAAACAACAACAACAACACCATCAACAACAACAACGTCAAATAAACAACAACAACAACGTCAAATAAACAACAACAACAACAATGTCAAATAAACAACAACAACAACAATAACAACAACAACGTCAAATATACAACAACAACAACAACAAAAACGTCAAATAAACAACAACAACAACAACAATGTCAACAACAACAACTACGTCAAATAAACAACAACAACATCAAATAAACAACAACAACAACAACAATGTCACCCACAACAACGTCAAATAAATAACAACAACAATGTCAAATAAACAACAATACTAAAACAACGTCAAATAAACAACAACAACAACAACAACGTCAACAACAACAATGTCCAATAAACAACAACAACAACAACAACGTCAACAACAACAATGTCAAATAAACAACAACAACAACAACAACGTCAACAACAACAATGTCAAATAAACAACAACAACAACAACAACAACATCAACAACAACAACAATGTCAAATAAATAACAACAACAACGTCAAATAAACAACCACAACAACAACGTCAACAACAACAACAACAATGTCAAATAAACAACAATACTAAAACAACGTCAAATAAACAACAACAACAACAACGTCAACAACAACAACAACAATGTCAAATAAACAACAACAACAACAACGTCAACAACAACAACAATGTCAAATAAATAACAACAACGTCAAATAAACAACAACAACAACGTCAACAACAACAACGTCAAATAAACAACAACAACAACAACGTCAAATAAACAACAACGTCAACAACAACAACAACGTCAAATAAACAACAACAACAACAATTATATCAACAACAACGACAACAACGTCAAATAAACAACAACAACGTCAAATAAACAACAACAACAACAACGTCAACAACAACAACAATGTCAAATAAACAATAACAACAACAACGTCAACAACAACAACAATGTCAAATAAACAACAACAACAACAACAACGTCAAATAAACAATAACAACAACGTCAAATAAACAATAACAACAACAACAACAATGTCAAATAAACAACAATAACAACGTCAAATAAACAACAACAACAACAACAACAACAACGTCAACAACAACAACAACGTCAAATAAACAACAACAACGTCAAATAAACAACAAAAACAACGTCAACAACAACAACAATGTCAAATAAACAACGACAACAACAATAACAACAACGTCGACAACAACAACTACGTCAAATAAACAACAACAACAACAACGTAAAATAAACAACAAAAACAACTATGTCAACAACAACAACATCAACAACGTCAAATAAACAACAACAACAACAACGTCAATAACAACAACAATGTCAAGTAAACAACAACAACAACAACAACGTCAAATAAACAACAACAACAACAACAACGTCAATAACAACAACAACAACGTCAATAACAACAACAACAACGTCAACAACAACAACGTGAAATAAAAACAACAACTATGTCAACAACAACAACAACATCAAATAAATAACAACAACAACAACAGCAACAACGTCAACAATAACAACATCAAATAAACAACAACAACGTCATATAAACAACAACAACAATCTTAAATAAACAACAACAACAACGTCAAATAAACAACAACAACAACGTCAACAACAACAACAACAACAACGTCGAATAAACAACAATAACAACAACTATGTTAACAACAACAACAACGTCAAATAAACAACAACAACAACCACGTCAAATAAACAACAACAACAGCAATGTCAAATAAACAACAACAACAACGTCAAATAAACAACAACAAAAACAACGTCAACAACAACAACAACGTCAAATAAACAACAACAACAACAACGTCAAATAAACAACAACAACAACAACAACGTCAAAAACAACAACAACAAGGTCAAATAAACAACAACAACAACAACGTCAAATAAACAATAACAACAACAACAACAATGTCAAAAAAACAACAACAACAACACCACCGTCAACAACGACAACAATGTCTAATAAACAACAACAACAACAACATCAAATAAACAACAACAACAACTATGTCAACAACAACAACAACGTCAAATAAACAACAACAACAGCAACAACGTCAAGTAAACAACAACAACGACAACAACAAAAACAACGTCAAATAAACAACAACAACAACAACAACAACGTCAAATAAACAACAACAACAACAACGTCAAATAACCAACAACAACAACGTCAACAACAACAACAACGTCAAATAAAAAACAACAACAACAACAACAACGTCAACAACAACAACAACGTCAAATAAACAACAACAACAACGTCAAATAAACAATAACAACAACAACAACAACAACAATGTCAAATAAACAACAACAACA
>OX451739.1:247123276-247145776 GCA_948472305.1 Vicia faba
CACCGTCAACAACAACAACAATGTCAAATAAACAACAACAACAACGTCAAATAAACAACAACAACAACAACAACGTCAACAACAACAACAACGTCAAATAAGAAACAACAACAACGTCAAATAAACAACAACGTCAACAACAAAAACGTGAAATAAACAACAACAACTATGTCAACAATAACAACAACATCAAATAAACAACAACAACGACAACGTCAACAACAACAACAACGTCAAATAAACAACAACAACAACGTCAAATAAACAACAACAACAACAACAATGCCAAATAAACAACAACAACAACAACAACGTCAAATAAACAACAACAACAACAACAACAACAACTATGTCAACAACAACAACAATGTCAAATAAACAACAACAACAACAACGTCAACAACAACAACAACGTCAAATAAACAACAACAACAACAACAACAACAACAACGTCAAATAAACAACAACAACAACACCGTCAAATAAACAACAACAACAACGTCAAATAAACAACAACAACAACAACGTCAAATAAACAACAACAACAACAACCTCAACAACAACAACAAAAACGTAAAATAAACAACAACAACAACAACTATGTCAACAACAACAACAACGTCAAATAAATAACAACAACAACAACGTCAACAACAACAACGTCAAATAAACAACAACAACAACAACAACGTCAAATAAAGAACAACAAAAACAACAACGCCAAATAAACAACAACAACAACAACGTCAAATAAACAACAACAATAACAACAACAACAACAACAACAACACCGTCAACAACAACAACAATGTCAATAAACAACAACAACGTCAAACAAAAAACAACAACATTAACAACAACAACAACAACAACGTCAAATAAACAACAACAACAATAACAACGTCAAAAAAACAACAACAACAACGTCATATAAACAACAACAACGTCAAATAAACAACAACAACAACAACATCAACAACAACAAAAACGTCAAATAAACAACAACAACAACAACGTCAATAAAGAACAACAACAACAACAATGTCAAATAACCAACAACAACGTCAACAACAACAACAACAATGTCAAATAAACAACAACAACAACAACACCGTCAAAAACAACAACAATGTCAAATAAACAACAACAACAACGTCAAATAAACAACAACAACAACAACAACGTCAACAACAACAACAACGTCAAATAAGAAACAACAACAACGTCAAATAAACAACAACGTCAACAACAAAAACGTGAAATAAACAACAACAACTATGTCAACAATAACAACAACATCAAATAAACAACAACAACGACAACGTCAACAACAACAACAACGTCAAATAAACAACAACAACAATAACAACGTGAAATAAACAATAACAACAACAACAACACCGTCAAATAAACAACAACAACAACAACGTCAAATAAACAACAACAACAACGTCAAATAAACAACAACAACAACAACAACAACGTCAAATAAACAATAACAACAACGTCAAATAAACAATAACAACAACAACAACAATGTCAAATAAACAACAATAACAACGTCAAATAAACAACAACAACAACAACAACAACAACAACAACGTCAACAACAACAACAACGTCAAATAAACAACAACAACAACAACGTCAAATAAACAACAACAACAACGTCAAATAAACAACAACAACAACAATAACAACAACAACAACTACGTCAAATAAACAACAACAACAACGTCAAATAAACAATAACAACAACAACAACGTCAACAACAACAACGTCAAATAAACAACAACAACAACAACGTCAAATAAACAACAACAACGTCAAATAAACAACAAAAACAACGTCAACAACAACAACAATGTCAAATAAACAACGACAACAACAATAACAACAACGTCGACAACAATAACTACGTCAAATAAACAACAACAACAACAACAACGTAAAATAAACAACAAAAACAACTATGTCAACAACAACAACATCAACAACGTCAAATAAACAACAACAACAACAACGTCAATAACAACAACAATGTCAAGTAAACAACAACGTCAAATAAACAACAACAACAACAACAACAACGTCAATAACAACAACAACAACGTCAAAAAAACAACAACATCAACAACAACAACGTGAAATAAAAACAACAACTATGTCAACAACAACAACAACATCAAATAAATAACAACAACAACAACAACAGCAACAACGTCAACAACAACAACGTCAAATAAACAAAAACAACAATAACAACGTCAAATAAACAACAACAACAACAACACCGTCAAATAAACAACAACAACGTCATATAAACAACAACAACAATCTTAAATAAACAACAACAACAACGTCAAATAAACAACAACAACAACGTCAACAACAACAACAACAACAACGTCAAATAAACAACAACAACAACAACTATGTCAACAACAACAACAACGTCAAATAAACAACAACAACAACAACGTCAAATAAACAACAACAACAACAACGTCAAATAAACATCAACAACAACACCGTCAAATAAACAACAACAACAACAATGTCAAATAAAAAACAACAACAACGTCAAATAAACAACAACAAAAACAACGTCAACAACAACAACAACGTCAAATAAACAACAACAACAACAACGTCAAAAACAACAACAACAAGGTCAAATAAACAACAACAACAACGTCAAATAAACAATAACAACAACAACAACAACAATGTCAAAAAAACAACAACAACAGCAACAACAACACCGTCAACAACGACAACAATGTCTAATAAACAACAACAACAACAACATCAAATAAACAACAACAACAACTATGTCAACAACAACAACAACGTCAAATAAACAACAACAACAGCAACAACGTCAAGTAAACAACAACAACGACAACAACAAAAACAACGTCAAATAAACAACAACAACAACAACGTCAAATAAACAACAACAACAACAACGTCAAATAAACAACAACAACAACGTCAACAACAACAACAACGTCAAATAAACAACAACAACAACAACAACAACAACAACAACGTCAACAAAAGCAACAACGTCAAATAAACAACAACAACAACGTCAAATAAACAATAACAACAACAACAACAACAACAACAACATCAACAACAACAAAAACGTCAAATAAACAACAACAACAACTACGTCAAATAAACAACAACAATAACGTCAAATAAACAATAACAACAACAACAACGTCAACAACAACAACGTCAAATAAACAACAACAACAACGTCAAATAAACAACAACAACGTCAAATAAAGAACAACAACAACAACAATGTCAAATAACCAACAACAACGTCAACAACAACAACAACAATGTCAAATAAATAACAACAACAACAACACCGTCAACAACAACAACAATGTCAAATAAACAACAACAACAACGTCAAATAAACAACAACAACAACAACAACGTCAACAACAACAACAACGTCAAATAAGAAACAACAACAACGTCAAATAAACAACAACTTCAACAACAACAACGTCAACAACAACAACAACGTCAAATAAGAAACAACAACAACGTCAAATAAACAACAACGTCAACAACAAAAACGTGAAATAAACAACAACAACTATGTCAACAATAACAACAACATCAAATAAACAACAACAACGACAACGTCAACAACAACAACAACGTCAAATAAACAACAACAACAATAACAACGTCAAATAAACAATAACAACAACAACAACACCGTCAAATAAACAACAACAACAACGTCAAATAAACAACAACAACAACAACAACGCCAAATAAACAACAACAACAACAACGTCAAATAAACAACAACAACAACAACAACAACTATGTCAACAACAACAACAATGTCAAATAAACAACAACAACAACAACGTCAACAACAACAACAACAACAACAACAACAACAACGTCAAATAAACAACAACAACAACACCGTCAAATAAACAACAACAACAACGTCAAATAAACAACAACAACAACAACGTCAAATAAACAACAACAACAACAACAACCTCAACAACAACAACAAAAACATAAAATAAACAACAACAACAACAACTATGTCAACAACAACAACAACGTCAAATAAACAACAACAACAACAACGTCAATAACAACAACGTCAAATAAACAACAACAACAACAACGTCAAATAAAGAACAACAAAAACAACACTGCCAAATAAACAACAACAACAACAACGTCAAATAAACAACAACAATAACAACAACAACAACAACAACACCGTCAACAACAACAACAATGTCAATAAACAACAACAACGTCAAACAAAAAACAACAACGTTAACAACAACAACAACAACAACGTCAAATAAACAACAACAACAATAACAACGTCAAAAAAACAACAACAACAACGTCATATAAACAACAACGTCAAATAAACAACAACAACAACAACATCAACAACAACAAAAACGTCAAATAAACAACAACAACAACAACGTCAATAACAATAACTACGTCAAATAAACAACAACAACGTCAAACAAACAATAACAACAACAACAACGTCAACAACAACAAAATCAAATAAACAACAACAACAACGTCAAATAAACAATAACAACGTCAAATAAAGAACAACAACAACAACAACGTCAAATAAACAACAACAACGTCAACAATAACAACAACTATGTCAAATAAACAACAACAACAACACCGTCAACAACAACAACGTCAAATAAACAACAAAAACAACGTCAAATAAACAACAACAACAACAATGTCAAATAAACAACAACAACAACAACAACAACGTCAAATATACAACAACAACAACAAAAACGTCAAATAAACAACAACAACATCGTCAATAACAACAACAATGTCAAATAAACGACAATACTAAAACAACGTCAAATAAACAACAACAACAACAACAACGTCAACAACAACAATGTCAAATAAATAAAAACAACAACAACATCAACAACAACAACAATGTCAAATAAATAACAACAACAATGTCAAATAAACAACAACAACAACAACGTCAACAACAACAACAACAACGTCAAATAAACAACAACAACAACGTCAACAACAACAACAACAATGTCAAATAAACAACAATACTAAAACAACGTCAAATAAACAACAACAACAACAACAACAACGTCAACAACAACAACAACAATGTCAAATAAACAACAACAACAACAACAACATCAACAACAACAACAATGTCAAATAAATAACAACAACGTCAAATAAACAACAACAACAACGTCAACAACAACAACGTCAAATAAACAACAACAACAACGTCAAATAAACAACAACGTCAACAACAACAACAACAACAACGTCAAATAAACAACAACAACAACTAAGTCAACAACAACGACAACAACGTCAAATAAACAACAACAACAACAACAACAACGTCAAATAAACAACAACAACAACAACAACGTCAACAACAACAACAATGTCAAATAAACAACAACAACAATGTCAATAACAACAACAATGTCAAATAAACAACAACAACAACGTCAAATAAACAACAACAACAACTTCAACAACAACAACAACGTCAAATAAACAATAACAACAACAACAACTATGTCAACAACAACAACAACGTCAAATAAACAACAACAACAAAAACAACGTCAACAACAACAACGTCAAATAAACAACAACAACAACGTCAAATAAACAACAACAACAACACCGTCAAATAAACAACAACAACAACATCAAATAAACAACAACAACAACAACGTCAAATAAACAACAATAAAAACAACGTCAACAACAACAACAACAACGTCAAATAAACAACAACAACAACAACGTCAAATAAACAATTACAACAACGTCAAATAAACAATAACAACAACAACAACAATGTCAAATAAACAACAATAACAACGTCAAATAAACAACAACAACAACAACGTAAACAACAACAACAACGTCAAATAAACAACAACAACAACAACGTTAAATAAACAACAACAACAACGTCAAATAAACAACAACAACAACAACAACAATAACAACAACAACAACAACAACTACGTCAAATAAACAACAACAACAACGTCAAATAAACAATAACAACAACAACAACGTCAACAACAACAACGTCAAATAAACAACAAAAACAACGTCAACAACAACAACAATGTCAAATAAACAACGACAACAACAATAACAACAACGTCGACAACAACAACTACGTCAAATAAGCAACAACAACAACAACGTAAAATAAACAACTATGTCAACAACAACAACATCAACAACGTCAAATAAACAACAACAACAACAATGTCAATAACAACAACAATGTCAAGTAAACAACAACAACAACAACGTCAAATAAACAACAACAACAACAACATCAACGTCAACAACAACAACGTGAAATAAAAACAACAACTATGTCAACAACAACATCAAATAAACAACAACAACAACAACAACAACAACAACGTCAACAACAACAACGTCAAATAAACAAAAACAACAATAACAACGTCAAATAAACAACAACAACAACACCGTCAAATAAACAACAACAACAACAACGTCAAATAAACAACAACAACAATCTTAAATAAACAACAACAACAACGTCAAATAAACAACAACAACAACGTCAACAACAACAACAACAACGTCAAATAAACAACAACAACAACAACTATGTCAACAACAACAACAACGTCAAATAAACAACAACAACAACAACGTCAAATAAACAAGAACAACAACAACATCAAATAAACAACAACAACAACAACACCGTCAAATAAACAACAACAACAACAATGTCAAATAAACAACAACAACAACAACGTCAAATAAACAACAACAAAAACAACGTCAACAACAACAACAACGTCAAATAAACAACAACAACAACAACGTCAAAAACAACAACAACAATGTCAAATAAACAACAACAACAACGTCAAATAAACAATAACAACAACAACAATGTCAAATAAACAACAATAACAACAACGTCAAATAAACAACAACAACAACAACAACGTCAACAACAACAACAACGTCAAATAAACAACAACAACAACATCAAATAAACAACAACAACAACAACGTCAAATAAACAACAACAACAACAATAACAACAACAACAACAACGTCAAATAAATAACAACAACAACAACGTCAATTAAACAACAACAACAACAACGTCAAATAAACAACAACAAAAACAACAACAACATCAACAACAACAAAAATGTCAAATAAACAACAACAACAACAACGTCAAATAAACAACAACAACAACAACGTTAAATAAACAATAATAACAACAACAACAACGTCAAATAAACAACAACAACGTCAAATAAACAACAACAACAACGTCAAATAAACAACAACAACAACAACGCCAAATAAACAACAACAACAACAACGTCAACAACAACAACACCGTCAAATAAACAACAACAACAACGTCAAATAAACAACAATAATAACAACAACAACAACAACACCGTCAACAACAAGAACAATGTCAAATAAACAACAACAACGTCAAATAAAAAACAACAACATCAACAACAACAACAACGTCAAATAAACAACAACAAAAATAACAACGTCAAATAAACAACAACAACAACAACAACACCGTCAAATAAACAACAACAACGTCAAATAAACAACAACAACATCAACAACAACAAAAATGTCAAATAAACAACAACAACAACAACAACGTCAATAACAATAACTACGTCAAATAAACAACAACAACGTCAAACAAACAATAACAACAACAACAACGTCAACAACAACAACGTCAAATAAACAACAACAACAACGTCAAATAAACAATAACAATGTCAAATAAAGAACAACAACAACAACAACAACAACAACGTCAAATAAACAACAACAACGTCAATAACAACAACAACAATGTCAAATAAACAACAACAACAACAACACCGTCAACAACAACAACGTCAAATAAACAACAACAACAACGTCAAATAAACAACAACAACAACAACAATGTCAAATAAACAACAACAACAACAATAACAACAACAACAACGTCAAATATACAACAACAACAACAACAAAAACGTCAAATAAACAACAACAACAACGTCAACAACAACAACTACGTCAAATAAACAACAACAACAACGTCAAATAAACAAAAACAACAACAATGTCACCCACAACAACGTCAAATAAATAACAACAACAATGCCAAATAAACAACAATACTAAAACAGCGTCAAATAAATAACAACAACAACAACAACGTCAACAACAACAATGTCAAATAAACAACAACAACAACAACATCAACAACAACAACAATGTCAAATAAATAACAACAACAACGTCAAATAAACAACAACAATAACGTCAACAACAACAACAACAACGTCAAATAAACAACAACAACAACGTCAAATAAACAACAACAGCAACAACAATGTCACCCACAACAACGTCAAATAAATAACAACAACAATGTCAAATATACAACAATACTAAAACAACGTCAAATAAACAACAACAACAACAACGTCAACAACAACAACAACAATGTCAAATAAACAACAACAACAACAACGTCAACAACAACAACAATGTCAAATAAATAACAACAACGTCAAATAAACAACAACGTCAACAACAACAACGTCAAATAAACAACAACAACAACGTCAAATAAACAACAACGTCAACAACAACAACAACGTCAAATAAACAACAACAACAACTAAGTCAACAACAACGACAACAACGTCAAATAAACAATAACAACAACAACAACGTCAAATAAACAACAACAACAACAACGTCAACAACAACAACAATGTCAAATAAACAACAACAACAACGTCAACAACAACAACAATGTCAAATAAACAACAACAACAACGTCAAATAAACAACAACAACAACGTCAACAACAACAACAACAACAACGTCAAATAAACAACAACAACAACAACTATGTCAACAACAACAACAACATCAAATAAACAACAACAACAACGTCAACAACAACAACGTCAAATAAACAACAACAACAACGTCAAATAAACAACAACAATAACACCGTCAAATAAACAACAACAACAACATCAAATAAACAACAACAACAACAACAACGTCAAATAAACAACAATAAAAACAACGTCAACAACAACAACAACGTCAAATAAACAGCAACAACAACAATGTCAAATAAACAATTACAACAACGTCAAATAAACAATAACAACAACAACAACAACAATGTAAAATAAACAACAATAACAACGTCAAATAAACAACAACAACAACAACAACGTCAACAACAACAACAACGTCAAATAAACAACAACAACAACAACGTCAATAACAACAACGTCAAATAAACAACAACAACAACAACGTCAAATAAAGAACAACAAAAACAACACTGCCAAATAAACAACAACAACAACAACGTCAAATAAACAACAACAATAACAACAACAACAACAACAACACCGTCAACAACAACAACAATGTCAATAAACAACAACAACGTCAAACAAAAAACAACAACGTTAACAACAACAACAACAACAACGTCAAATAAACAACAACAACAATAACAACGTCAAAAAAACAACAACAACAACGTCATATAAACAACAACGTCAAATAAACAACAACAACAACAACATCAACAACAACAAAAACGTCAAATAAACAACAACAACAACAACGTCAATAACAATAACTACGTCAAATAAACAACAACAACGTCAAACAAACAATAACAACAACAACAACGTCAACAACAACAAAATCAAATAAACAACAACAACAACGTCAAATAAACAATAACAACGTCAAATAAAGAACAACAACAACAACAACGTCAAATAAACAACAACAACGTCAACAATAACAACAACTATGTCAAATAAACAACAACAACAACACCGTCAACAACAACAACGTCAAATAAACAACAAAAACAACGTCAAATAAACAACAACAACAACAATGTCAAATAAACAACAACAACAACAACAACAACGTCAAATATACAACAACAACAACAAAAACGTCAAATAAACAACAACAACATCGTCAATAACAACAACAATGTCAAATAAACGACAATACTAAAACAACGTCAAATAAACAACAACAACAACAACAACGTCAACAACAACAATGTCAAATAAATAAAAACAACAACAACATCAACAACAACAACAATGTCAAATAAATAACAACAACAATGTCAAATAAACAACAACAACAACAACGTCAACAACAACAACAACAACGTCAAATAAACAACAACAACAACGTCAACAACAACAACAACAATGTCAAATAAACAACAATACTAAAACAACGTCAAATAAACAACAACAACAACAACAACAACGTCAACAACAACAACAACAATGTCAAATAAACAACAACAACAACAACAACATCAACAACAACAACAATGTCAAATAAATAACAACAACGTCAAATAAACAACAACAACAACGTCAACAACAACAACGTCAAATAAACAACAACAACAACGTCAAATAAACAACAACGTCAACAACAACAACAACAACAACGTCAAATAAACAACAACAACAACTAAGTCAACAACAACGACAACAACGTCAAATAAACAACAACAACAACAACAACAACGTCAAATAAACAACAACAACAACAACAACGTCAACAACAACAACAATGTCAAATAAACAACAACAACAATGTCAATAACAACAACAATGTCAAATAAACAACAACAACAACGTCAAATAAACAACAACAACAACTTCAACAACAACAACAACGTCAAATAAACAATAACAACAACAACAACTATGTCAACAACAACAACAACGTCAAATAAACAACAACAACAAAAACAACGTCAACAACAACAACGTCAAATAAACAACAACAACAACGTCAAATAAACAACAACAACAACACCGTCAAATAAACAACAACAACAACATCAAATAAACAACAACAACAACAACGTCAAATAAACAACAATAAAAACAACGTCAACAACAACAACAACAACGTCAAATAAACAACAACAACAACAACGTCAAATAAACAATTACAACAACGTCAAATAAACAATAACAACAACAACAACAATGTCAAATAAACAACAATAACAACGTCAAATAAACAACAACAACAACAACGTAAACAACAACAACAACGTCAAATAAACAACAACAACAACAACGTTAAATAAACAACAACAACAACGTCAAATAAACAACAACAACAACAACAACAATAACAACAACAACAACAACAACTACGTCAAATAAACAACAACAACAACGTCAAATAAACAATAACAACAACAACAACGTCAACAACAACAACGTCAAATAAACAACAAAAACAACGTCAACAACAACAACAATGTCAAATAAACAACGACAACAACAATAACAACAACGTCGACAACAACAACTACGTCAAATAAGCAACAACAACAACAACGTAAAATAAACAACTATGTCAACAACAACAACATCAACAACGTCAAATAAACAACAACAACAACAATGTCAATAACAACAACAATGTCAAGTAAACAACAACAACAACAACGTCAAATAAACAACAACAACAACAACATCAACGTCAACAACAACAACGTGAAATAAAAACAACAACTATGTCAACAACAACATCAAATAAACAACAACAACAACAACAACAACAACAACGTCAACAACAACAACGTCAAATAAACAAAAACAACAATAACAACGTCAAATAAACAACAACAACAACACCGTCAAATAAACAACAACAACAACAACGTCAAATAAACAACAACAACAATCTTAAATAAACAACAACAACAACGTCAAATAAACAACAACAACAACGTCAACAACAACAACAACAACGTCAAATAAACAACAACAACAACAACTATGTCAACAACAACAACAACGTCAAATAAACAACAACAACAACAACGTCAAATAAACAAGAACAACAACAACATCAAATAAACAACAACAACAACAACACCGTCAAATAAACAACAACAACAACAATGTCAAATAAACAACAACAACAACAACGTCAAATAAACAACAACAAAAACAACGTCAACAACAACAACAACGTCAAATAAACAACAACAACAACAACGTCAAAAACAACAACAACAATGTCAAATAAACAACAACAACAACGTCAAATAAACAATAACAACAACAACAATGTCAAATAAACAACAATAACAACAACGTCAAATAAACAACAACAACAACAACAACGTCAACAACAACAACAACGTCAAATAAACAACAACAACAACATCAAATAAACAACAACAACAACGTCAAATAAACAACAACAACAACAATAACAACAACAACAACAACGTCAAATAAATAACAACAACAACAACGTCAATTAAACAACAACAACAACAACGTCAAATAAACAACAACAAAAACAACAACAACATCAACAACAACAAAAATGTCAAATAAACAACAACAACAACAACGTCAAATAAACAACAACAACAACAACGTTAAATAAACAATAATAACAACAACAACAACGTCAAATAAACAACAACAACGTCAAATAAACAACAACAACAACGTCAAATAAACAACAACAACAACAACGCCAAATAAACAACAACAACAACAACGTCAACAACAACAACACCGTCAAATAAACAACAACAACAACGTCAAATAAACAACAATAATAACAACAACAACAACAACACCGTCAACAACAAGAACAATGTCAAATAAACAACAACAACGTCAAATAAAAAACAACAACATCAACAACAACAACAACGTCAAATAAACAACAACAAAAATAACAACGTCAAATAAACAACAACAACAACAACAACACCGTCAAATAAACAACAACAACGTCAAATAAACAACAACAACATCAACAACAACAAAAATGTCAAATAAACAACAACAACAACAACAACGTCAATAACAATAACTACGTCAAATAAACAACAACAACGTCAAACAAACAATAACAACAACAACAACGTCAACAACAACAACGTCAAATAAACAACAACAACAACGTCAAATAAACAATAACAATGTCAAATAAAGAACAACAACAACAACAACAACAACAACGTCAAATAAACAACAACAACGTCAATAACAACAACAACAATGTCAAATAAACAACAACAACAACAACACCGTCAACAACAACAACGTCAAATAAACAACAACAACAACGTCAAATAAACAACAACAACAACAACAATGTCAAATAAACAACAACAACAACAATAACAACAACAACAACGTCAAATATACAACAACAACAACAAAAACGTCAAATAAACAACAACAACAACGTCAACAACAACAACTACGTCAAATAAACAACAACAACAACGTCAAATAAACAAAAACAACAACAATGTCACCCACAACAACGTCAAATAAATAACAACAACAATGCCAAATAAACAACAATACTAAAACAGCGTCAAATAAATAACAACAACAACAACAACGTCAACAACAACAATGTCAAATAAACAACAACAACAACAACATCAACAACAACAACAATGTCAAATAAATAACAACAACAACGTCAAATAAACAACAACAATAACGTCAACAACAACAACAACAACGTCAAATAAACAACAACAACAACGTCAAATAAACAACAACAGCAACAACAATGTCACCCACAACAACGTCAAATAAATAACAACAACAATGTCAAATATACAACAATACTAAAACAACGTCAAATAAACAACAACAACAACAACGTCAACAACAACAACAACAATGTCAAATAAACAACAACAACAACAACGTCAACAACAACAACAATGTCAAATAAATAACAACAACGTCAAATAAACAACAACGTCAACAACAACAACGTCAAATAAACAACAACAACAACGTCAAATAAACAACAACGTCAACAACAACAACAACGTCAAATAAACAACAACAACAACTAAGTCAACAACAACGACAACAACGTCAAATAAACAATAACAACAACAACAACGTCAAATAAACAACAACAACAACAACGTCAACAACAACAACAATGTCAAATAAACAACAACAACAACGTCAACAACAACAACAATGTCAAATAAACAACAACAACAACGTCAAATAAACAACAACAACAACGTCAACAACAACAACAACAACAACGTCAAATAAACAACAACAACAACAACTATGTCAACAACAACAACAACATCAAATAAACAACAACAACAACGTCAACAACAACAACGTCAAATAAACAACAACAACAACGTCAAATAAACAACAACAATAACACCGTCAAATAAACAACAACAACAACATCAAATAAACAACAACAACAACAACGTCAAATAAACAACAATAAAAACAACGTCAACAACAACAACAACGTCAAATAAACAGCAACAACAACAATGTCAAATAAACAATTACAACAACGTCAAATAAACAATAACAACAACAACAACAACAATGTAAAATAAACAACAATAACAACGTCAAATAAACAACAACAACAACAACAACGTCAACAACAACAACAACGTCAAATAAACAACAACAACAACAACGTCAATAACAACAACGTCAAATAAACAACAACAACAACAACGTCAAATAAAGAACAACAAAAACAACACTGCCAAATAAACAACAACAACAACAACGTCAAAAAAACAACAACGTCAACAACAACAACAACAACGTGAAATAAAAACAACAACTATGTCAACAACAACAACAACATCAAATAAACAACAACAACAACAACAACAACGTCAACAACAACAACGTCAAATAAACAAAAACAACAATAACAACGTCAAATAAACAACAACAACAACAACACCGTCAAATAAACAACAACAACGTCAAATAAACAACAACAACAATCTTAAATAAACAACAACAACAACGTCAAATAAACAACAACAACAACGTCAACAACAACAACAACGTCAAATAAACAACAACAACAACAATTATGTCAACAACAACGTCAAATAAACAACAACAACAACAACAACGTCAAATAAACAACAACAACAACAACAACGTCAAATAAACAACAACAACAACGTCAAATAAACAATAACAACAACAACAACAATGTCAAATAAACAACAACAACAACAACAACACCACCGTCAACAACGACAACAATGTCAAATAAACAACAACAACAACAACAACATCAAATAAACAACAACAACAACTATGTCAACAACAACAACAACGTCAAATAAACAACAACAACAACAACAACGTCAAGTAAACAACAACAACGACAACAACAAAAACAACGTCAAATAAACAACAACAACAACAACGTCAAATAAACAACAACAACAACGTCAAATAAACAACAACAACAACGTCAACAACAACAACAACGTCAAATAAACAACAACAACAACAACAACAACGTCAACAACAACAACAACGTCAAATAAACAACAATAACAACAACGTCAAATAAACAATAACAACAACAACAATGTCAAATAAACAACAACAACAACGTCAAATAAACAACAACGTCAACAACAACAACAACAACGTCAAATAAACAACAACAACAACAACGTCAACAACAACAACAATGTCAAATAAACAACAACAACAACGTCAACAACAACAACAATGTCAAATAAACAACAACAACAACGTCAAATAAACAACAACAACAACGTCAACAACAACAACAACAACAACGTCAAATAAACAACAACAACAACAACTATGTCAACAACAACAACAACATCAAATAAACAACAACAACAACGTCAACAACAACAACGTCAAATAAACAACAACAACAACGTCAAATAAACAACAACAATAACACCGTCAAATAAACAACAACAACAACATCAAATAAACAATAACAACAACAACAACAATGTCAAATAAACAACAACAACAACAACAACACCACCGTCAACAACGACAACAATGTCAAATAAACAACAACAACAACAACAACATCAAATAAACAACAACAACAACTATGTCAACAACAACAACAACGTCAAATAAACAACAACAACAACAACAACGTCAAGTAAACAACAACAACGACAACAACAAAAACAACGTCAAATAAACAACAACAACAACAACGTCAAATAAACAACAACAACAACGTCAAATAAACAACAACAACAACGTCAACAACAACAACAACGTCAAATAAACAACAACAACAACAACAACAACGTCAACAACAACAACAACGTCAAATAAACAACAATAACAACAACGTCAAATAAACAATAACAACAACAACAATGTCAAATAAACAACAACAACAACGTCAAATAAACAACAACGTCAACAACAACAACAACAACGTCAAATAAACAACAACAACAACGTCAACAACAACAACAATGTCAAATAAACAACAACAACAACGTCAACAACAACAACAACGTCAAATAAACAACAACAACAACGTCAAATAAACAACAACAGCAACAACAATGTCACCCACAACAACGTCAAATAAATAACAACAACAATGTCAAATATACAACAATACTAAAACAACGTCAAATAAACAACAACAACAACAACGTCAACAACAACAACAACAATGTCAAATAAACAACAACAACAACAACGTCAACAACAACAACAATGTCAAATAAATAACAACAACGTCAAATAAACAACAACGTCAACAACAACAACGTCAAATAAACAACAACAACAACGTCAAATAAACAACAACGTCAACAACAACAACAACGTCAAATAAACAACAACAACAACTAAGTCAACAACAACGACAACAACGTCAAATAAACAATAACAACAACAACAACGTCAAATAAACAACAACAACAACAACGTCAACAACAACAACAATGTCAAATAAACAACAACAACAACGTCAACAACAACAACAATGTCAAATAAACAACAACAACAACGTCAAATAAACAACAACAACAACGTCAACAACAACAACAACAACAACGTCAAATAAACAACAACAACAACAACTATGTCAACAACAACAACAACATCAAATAAACAACAACAACAACGTCAACAACAACAACGTCAAATAAACAACAACAACAACGTCAAATAAACAACAACAATAACACCGTCAAATAAACAACAACAACAACATCAAATAAACAACAACAACAACAACGTCAAATAAACAACAATAAAAACAACGTCAACAACAACAACAACGTCAAATAAACAGCAACAACAACAATGTCAAATAAACAATTACAACAACGTCAAATAAACAATAACAACAACAACAACAACAATGTAAAATAAACAACAATAACAACGTCAAATAAACAACAACAACAACAACAACGTCAACAACAACAACAACGTCAAATAAACAACAACAACAACAACGTCAATAACAACAACGTCAAATAAACAACAACAACAACAACGTCAAATAAAGAACAACAAAAACAACACTGCCAAATAAACAACAACAACAACAACGTCAAAAAAACAACAACGTCAACAACAACAACAACAACGTGAAATAAAAACAACAACTATGTCAACAACAACAACAACATCAAATAAACAACAACAACAACAACAACAACGTCAACAACAACAACGTCAAATAAACAAAAACAACAATAACAACGTCAAATAAACAACAACAACAACAACACCGTCAAATAAACAACAACAACGTCAAATAAACAACAACAACAATCTTAAATAAACAACAACAACAACGTCAAATAAACAACAACAACAACGTCAACAACAACAACAACGTCAAATAAACAACAACAACAACAATTATGTCAACAACAACGTCAAATAAACAACAACAACAACAACAACGTCAAATAAACAACAACAACAACAACAACGTCAAATAAACAACAACAACAACGTCAAATAAACAATAACAACAACAACAACAATGTCAAATAAACAACAACAACAACAACAACACCACCGTCAACAACGACAACAATGTCAAATAAACAACAACAACAACAACAACATCAAATAAACAACAACAACAACTATGTCAACAACAACAACAACGTCAAATAAACAACAACAACAACAACAACGTCAAGTAAACAACAACAACGACAACAACAAAAACAACGTCAAATAAACAACAACAACAACAACGTCAAATAAACAACAACAACAACGTCAAATAAACAACAACAACAACGTCAACAACAACAACAACGTCAAATAAACAACAACAACAACAACAACAACGTCAACAACAACAACAACGTCAAATAAACAACAATAACAACAACGTCAAATAAACAATAACAACAACAACAATGTCAAATAAACAACAACAACAACGTCAAATAAACAACAACGTCAACAACAACAACAACAACGTCAAATAAACAACAACAACAACTAAGTCAACAACAACGACAACAACGTCAAATAAACAACAACAACAACAACAACGTCAAATAAACAACAACAACAACGTCAACAACAACAACAATGTCAAATAAACAACAACAACAACGTCAACAACAACAACAATGTCAAATAAACAACAACAACAACGTCAAATAAACAACAACAACAACTTCAACAACAACAACAACAACAACGTCAAATAAACAATAACAACAACAACAACTATGTCAACAACAACAACGTCAAATAAACAACAACAACAAAAACAACGTCAACAACAACAACGTCAAATAAACAACAACAACAACGTCAAATAAACAACAACAACAACACCGTCAAATAAACAACAACAACATCAAATAAACAACAACAACAACAACGTCAAATAAACAACAATAAAAACAACGTCAACAACAACAACAACAACGTCAAATAAACAACAACAACAACAACGTCAAATAAACAATTACAACAACGTCAAATAAACAATAACAACAACAATAACAACAATGTCAAATAAACAACAATAACAACGTCAAATAAACAACAACAACAACAACGTAAACAACAACAACAACGTCAAATAAACAACAACAACAACAACGTTAAATAAACAACAACAACAACGTCAAATAAACAACAACAACAACAATAACAACAACAACAACTACGTCAAATAAACAACAACAACAACGTCAAATAAACAATAACAACAACAACAACGTCAACAACAACAACGTCAAATAAACAACAACAACGTCAAATAAACAACAAAAACATCGTCAACAACAACAACAATGTCAAATAAACAACGACAACAACAATAACAACAACGTCGACAACAACAACTACGTCAAATAAACAACAACAACAACAACGTAAAATAAACAACTATGTCAACAACAACAACATCAACAACGTCAAATAAACAACAACAACAACAATGTCAATAACAACAACAATGTCAAGTAAACAACAACAACAACAACAACGTCAAATAAACAACAACAACAACAACATCAACGTCAACAACAACAACGTGAAATAAAAACAACAACTATGTCAACAACAACATCAAATAAACAACAACAACAACAACGTCAAATAAACAAAAACAACAATAACAACGTCAAATAAACAACAACAACAACAACACCGTCAAATAAATAACAACAACGTCAAATAAACAACAACAACAATCTTAAATAAACAACAACAACAACGTCAAATAAACAACAACAACAACGTCAACAACAACAACAACAACGTCAAATAAACAACAACAACAACAACTATGTCAACAACAACAACAACGTCAAATAAACAACAACAACAACAACGTCAAATAAACAACAACAACAACAACAACAACGTCAAATAAACAACAACAACAACACCGTCAAATAAATAACAACAACAATGTCAAATAAACAACAACAACAACGTCAAATAAACAATAACAACAACAACAATGTCAAATAAACAACAATAACAACAACGTCAAATAAACAACAACAACAACAACGTCAACAACAACAACAACGTCAAATAAACAACAACAACAACAACATCAAATAAACAACAACAACAACAACGTCAAATAAACAACAACAACAACAATAATAACAACAACAACAACGTCAAATAAATAACAACAACAACAACGTCAATTAAACAACAACAACAACAACGTCAAATAAACAACAACAAAAACAACAACAACATCAACAACAACAAAAACGTCAAATAAACAACAACAACAACAACGTCAAATAAACAACAACAACAACGTCAAATAAACAACAACAACAACAACATCAAATAAACAACAACAACAACAACGTCAAATAAACAACAACAACAACAACAGCAAGTCAATAACAACAACAACCACGTCAAAAAAACAACAACGTCAACAACAACAACAACGTGAAATAAAAACAACAACTATGTCAACAACAACAACAACATCAAATAAACAACAACAACAACAACAACGTCAACAACAACAACGTCAAATAAACAAAAACAACAATAACAACGTCAAATAAACAACAACAACAACAACACCGTCAAATAAACAACAACAACGTCAAATAAACAACAACAACAATCTTAAATAAACAACAACAACAACGTCAAATAAACAACAACAACAACGTCAACAACAACAACAACGTCAAATAAACAACAACAACAACAATTATGTCAACAACAACGTCAAATAAACAACAACAACAACAACAACGTCAAATAAACAACAACAACAACAACGTCAAATAAACAACAACAACAACACCGTCAAATAAACAACAACAACAACAATGTCAAATAAACAACAACAACAACAACGTCAAATAAACAACAACAAAAACAACGTCAACAACAACAATAACGTCAAATAAACAACAACAACAACAACGTCAAAAACAACAACAACAACGTCAAATAAACAACAACAACAACGTCAAATAAACAACAACAACAACAACAACAATGTCAAATAAACAACAACAACAACAACAACAACAACACCGTCAACAACGACAACAATGTCAAATAAACAACAACAACAACAACATCAAATAAACAACAACAACAACAACTATGTCAACAACAACAACAACGTCAAATAAACAACAACAACAACAACGTCAAGTAAACAACAACAACGACAACAACAAAAACAACGTCAAATAAACAACAACAACAACAACGTCAAATAAACAACAACAACAACGTCAAATAAACAACAACAACAACGTCAACAACAACAACAACGTCAAATAAACAACAACAACAACAACAACAACAACGTCAAATAAACAACAACAACAACAACATCAACGTCAACAACAACAACGTAAAATAAAAACAACAACTATGTCAACAACAACATCAAATAAACAACAACAACAACAACGTCAAATAAACAAAAACAACAATAACAACGTCAAATAAACAACAACAACAACAACACCGTCAAATAAACAACAACAACGTCAAATAAACAACAACAACAATCTTAAATAAACAACAACAACAACGTCAAATAAACAACAACAACAACGTCAACAACAACAACAACAACGTCAAATAAACAACAACAACAACAACTATGTCAACAACAACAACAACGTCAAATAAACAACAACAACAACAACGTCAAATAAACAACAACAACAACAACAACAACGTCAAATAAACAACAACAACAACACCGTCAAATAAATAACAACAACAATGTCAAATAAACAACAACAACAACGTCAAATAAACAATAACAACAACAACAATGTCAAATAAACAACAATAACAACAACGTCAAATAAACAACAACAACAACAACGTCAACAACAACAACAACGTCAAATAAACAACAACAACAACAACATCAAATAAACAACAACAACAACAACGTCAAATAAACAACAACAACAACAATAATAACAACAACAACAACGTCAAATAAATAACAACAACAACAACGTCAATTAAACAACAACAACAACAACGTCAAATAAACAACAACAAAAACAACAACAACATCAACAACAACAAAAACGTCAAATAAACAACAACAACAACAACGTCAAATAAACAACAACAACAACGTCAAATAAACAACAACAACAACAACATCAAATAAACAACAACAACAACAACGTCAAATAAACAACAACAACAACAACAGCAAGTCAATAACAACAACAACCACGTCAAAAAAACAACAACGTCAACAACAACAACAACGTGAAATAAAAACAACAACTATGTCAACAACAACAACAACATCAAATAAACAACAACAACAACAACAACGTCAACAACAACAACGTCAAATAAACAAAAACAACAATAACAACGTCAAATAAACAACAACAACAACAACACCGTCAAATAAACAACAACAACGTCAAATAAACAACAACAACAATCTTAAATAAACAACAACAACAACGTCAAATAAACAAC
>OX451739.1:247148276-247203276 GCA_948472305.1 Vicia faba
CAATAACGTCAAATAAACAATAACAACAACAACAACGTCAACAACAACAACGTCAACAACAACAACGTCAAATAAACAACAACAACAACAACGTCAAATAAACAACAACAACGTCAAATAAAGAACAACAATAACAATGTCAAATAACCAACAACAACGTCAACAACAACAACAACAATGTCAAATAAACAACAACAACAACAACACCGTCAACAACAACAACAATGTCAAATAAACAACAACAACAACGTCAAATAAACAACAACAACAACAACGTCAACAACAACAACAACGTCAAATAAGCAACAACAACAACGTCAAATAAACAACAACGTCAACAACAAAAACGTGAAATAAACAACAACAACTATGTCAACAATAAAAACAACATCAAATAAACAACAACAACAACAACAACAACGTCAACAACAACAACAACGTCAAATAAACAACAACAACAATAATAACGTCAATTAAACAATAACAACAACAACAACACCGTCAAATAAACAACAACAACAACGTCAAATAAACAACAACAACAACGTCAAATAAACAACAACAACAACAACAACGCCAAATAAACAACAACAACAACAACGTCAACAACAACAACAACGTCAAATAAACAACAACAACAACAACAACTATGTCAACAACAACAACAATGTCAAATAAACAACAACAACAACAACAACGTCAACAACAACAACGTCAAATAAACAACAACAACAACAACAACAACGTCAAATAAACAACAACAACAACACCGTTAAATAAACAACAACAACAACAACAACGTCAAATAAACAACAACAACAACGTCAAATAAAAAACAACAACAACGTCAAATAAACAACAACAACAACAACCTCAACAACATCAACAACAACGTAAAATAAACAACAACAACAACAACTATGTCAACAACAACAACAACAACGTCAAATAAACAACAACAACAACGTCAACAACAACAACGTCAAATAAACAACAACAACAACAACAACGTCAAATAAACAACAACAAAAACAACACCGCCAAATAAACAACAACAACAACAACGTCAAATAAACAACAACAATAACAACAACAACAACACCGTCAACAACAACAACAATGTCAAATAAACAACAACAACGTCAAATAAAAAACAACAACATTAACAACAACAACAACAACAACAACGTCAAATAAACAACAACAACAATAACAACGTCAAATAAACAACAACAACAACGTCATATAAACAACAATAACGTCAAATAAACAACAACAACAACAACAACATCAACAACAACAAAAACGTCAAATAAACAACAACAACAACAACGTCAATAACAATAACTACGTCAAATAAACAACAACAACGTCAAACAAGAAATAACAACAACAACAACGTCAACAACAACAAAGTCAAATAAACAACAACAACAAAGTCAAATAAACAATAACAACGTCAAATAAAGAACAACAACAACAACAACAACGTCAAATAAACAACAACAACGTCAACAACAACAACAACTATGTCAAATAAACAACAACAACAACACCATCAACAACAACAACGTCAAATAAACAACAACAACAACGTCAAATAAACAACAACAACAACAATGTCAAATAAACAACAACAACAACAATAACAACAACAACGTCAAATATACAACAACAACAACAACAAAAACGTCAAATAAACAACAACAACAACAACAATGTCAACAACAACAACTACGTCAAATAAACAACAACAACATCAAATAAACAACAACAACAACAACAATGTCACCCACAACAACGTCAAATAAATAACAACAACAATGTCAAATAAACAACAATACTAAAACAACGTCAAATAAACAACAACAACAACAACAACGTCAACAACAACAATGTCCAATAAACAACAACAACAACAACAACGTCAACAACAACAATGTCAAATAAACAACAACAACAACAACAACGTCAACAACAACAATGTCAAATAAACAACAACAACAACAACAACAACATCAACAACAACAACAATGTCAAATAAATAACAACAACAACGTCAAATAAACAACCACAACAACAACGTCAACAACAACAACAACAATGTCAAATAAACAACAATACTAAAACAACGTCAAATAAACAACAACAACAACAACGTCAACAACAACAACAACAATGTCAAATAAACAACAACAACAACAACGTCAACAACAACAACAATGTCAAATAAATAACAACAACGTCAAATAAACAACAACAACAACGTCAACAACAACAACGTCAAATAAACAACAACAACAACAACGTCAAATAAACAACAACGTCAACAACAACAACAACGTCAAATAAACAACAACAACAACAATTATATCAACAACAACGACAACAACGTCAAATAAACAACAACAACGTCAAATAAACAACAACAACAACAACGTCAACAACAACAACAATGTCAAATAAACAATAACAACAACAACGTCAACAACAACAACAATGTCAAATAAACAACAACAACAACAACAACGTCAAATAAACAATAACAACAACGTCAAATAAACAATAACAACAACAACAACAATGTCAAATAAACAACAATAACAACGTCAAATAAACAACAACAACAACAACAACAACAACGTCAACAACAACAACAACGTCAAATAAACAACAACAACGTCAAATAAACAACAAAAACAACGTCAACAACAACAACAATGTCAAATAAACAACGACAACAACAATAACAACAACGTCGACAACAACAACTACGTCAAATAAACAACAACAACAACAACGTAAAATAAACAACAAAAACAACTATGTCAACAACAACAACATCAACAACGTCAAATAAACAACAACAACAACAACGTCAATAACAACAACAATGTCAAGTAAACAACAACAACAACAACAACGTCAAATAAACAACAACAACAACAACAACGTCAATAACAACAACAACAACGTCAATAACAACAACAACAACGTCAACAACAACAACGTGAAATAAAAACAACAACTATGTCAACAACAACAACAACATCAAATAAATAACAACAACAACAACAGCAACAACGTCAACAATAACAACATCAAATAAACAACAACAACGTCATATAAACAACAACAACAATCTTAAATAAACAACAACAACAACGTCAAATAAACAACAACAACAACGTCAACAACAACAACAACAACAACGTCGAATAAACAACAATAACAACAACTATGTTAACAACAACAACAACGTCAAATAAACAACAACAACAACCACGTCAAATAAACAACAACAACAGCAATGTCAAATAAACAACAACAACAACGTCAAATAAACAACAACAAAAACAACGTCAACAACAACAACAACGTCAAATAAACAACAACAACAACAACGTCAAATAAACAACAACAACAACAACAACGTCAAAAACAACAACAACAAGGTCAAATAAACAACAACAACAACAACGTCAAATAAACAATAACAACAACAACAACAATGTCAAAAAAACAACAACAACAACACCACCGTCAACAACGACAACAATGTCTAATAAACAACAACAACAACAACATCAAATAAACAACAACAACAACTATGTCAACAACAACAACAACGTCAAATAAACAACAACAACAGCAACAACGTCAAGTAAACAACAACAACGACAACAACAAAAACAACGTCAAATAAACAACAACAACAACAACAACAACGTCAAATAAACAACAACAACAACAACGTCAAATAACCAACAACAACAACGTCAACAACAACAACAACGTCAAATAAAAAACAACAACAACAACAACAACGTCAACAACAACAACAACGTCAAATAAACAACAACAACAACGTCAAATAAACAATAACAACAACAACAACAACAACAATGTCAAATAAACAACAACAACAACGTCAAATAAACAACAACAACAACAACAACCTCAATAACAACAACAACAACGTCAAATAAACAACAACAACAACGTCAAATAAACAACAACAACAACAACAACGTCAAATAAACAACAACAACAACAACAACATCAAATAAACAACAACAACAACAACGTCAAATAAACAACAACAACAACGTCAAATAAACAAAAACAAAAACAACAACAACAACAACATCAACAACAACAAAAACGTCAAATAAACAACAACAACAACTACGTCAAATAAACAACAAAAACGTCAAATAAACAATAACAACAACAACAACGTCAACAACAACAACGTCAAATAAACAACAACAACAACAACGTCAAATAAACAACAACAACGTCAATTAAACAACAACAACAACGTCAAATAAACAACAACAAAAACAACAACAACATCAACAACAACAAAAACGTCAAATAAACAACAACTACGTCAAATAAACAACAACAACAACGTCAAATAAACAATAACAACAACAACAACGTCAACAACCACAACGTCAAATAAACAACAACAACAACGTCAAATAAACAACAACAACAACAACAACGTCAAATAAACAACAACAACAATGTCAACAACAACAACAACAATGTCAAATAAACAACAACAACAATAACAACACCGTCAACAACAACAACAATGTCAAATAAACATCAACAACAACAACGATAAATAAACAACAACAACAACAACTATGTCAACAACAACAACACCAACGTCAAATAAACAACAACAACAACAACAACGTCAAGTAAACAACAACAACAACAACAACGTCAAATAAACAACAACAACAATGTCAAATAAACAACAACAACAACACCGTCAACAACGACAACAATGTCAAATAAAAAACAACAACAACAACATCAAATAAACAACAACAACAACTATGTCAACAACAACAACAACGTCAAATAAACAACAACAACAACAACGTCAAGTAAACAACAACAACAACAACAACAAAAACAACGTCAAATAAATAACAACAACAACAACGTCAAATAAACAACAACAACAACAACGTCAAATAAACAACAACAACAACGTCAACAACAACAACAACGTCAAATAAACAACAACAACAACGTCAACAACAACAACAACGTCAAATAAACAACAACAACAACGTCAAATAAACAATAACAACAACAACAACAATGTCAAATAAACAACAACAACAATGTGAAATAAACAACAACAACAACAACAACGTCAATAACAACAACAACAACGTCAAATAAACAACAACAACAACGTCAAATAAACAACAACAACAACAACGTCAAATAAATAACAACAACAACAACAACAATAACAACAACAATAACAACAACGTCAAATAAACAACAACAACAACTACGTCAAATAAACAACAACAATAACGTCAAATAAACAATAACAACAACAACGTCAACAACAACAACATCAAATAAACAACAACAACAACGTCAAATAAACAACAACAACGTCAAATAAAGAACAACAACAACAACAATGTCAAATAACCAATAACAACGTCAACAACAACAACAACAATGTCAAATAAACAACAACAACAACAACACCGTCAACAACAACAACAATGTCAAATAAACAACAACAACAACGTCAAATAAACAACAACAACAACAACGTCAACAACAACAACAACGTCAAATAAGAAACAACAACAACGTCAAATAAACAACAACGTCAACAACAAAAACGTGAAATAAACAACAACAACTATGTCAACAATAACAACAACATCAAATAAACAACAACAACGACAACGTCAACAACAACAACAACGTCAAATAAACAACAACAACAATAACAACGTGAAATAAACAATAACAACAACAACAACACCGTCAAATAAACAACAACAACAACAACGTCAAATAAACAACAACAACAACGTCAAATAAACAACAACAACAACAACAACAACGTCAAATAAACAATAACAACAACGTCAAATAAACAATAACAACAACAACAACAATGTCAAATAAACAACAATAACAACGTCAAATAAACAACAACAACAACAACAACAACAACGTCAACAACAACAACAACGTCAAATAAACAACAACAACAACAACGTCAAATAAACAACAACAACAACGTCAAATAAACAACAACAACAACAATAACAACAACAACAACTACGTCAAATAAACAACAACAACAACGTCAAATAAACAATAACAACAACAACAACGTCAACAACAACAACGTCAAATAAACAACAACAACAACTACGTCAAATAAACAACAACAATAACGTCAAATAAACAATAACAACAACAACAACGTCAACAACAACAACGTCAAATAAACAACAACAACAACGTCAAATAAACAACAACAACGTCAAATAAAGAACAACAACAACAACAATGTCAAATAACCAACAACAACGTCAACAACAACAACAACAATGTCAAATAAACAACAACAACAACAACACCGTCAACAACAACAACAATGTCAAATAAACAACAACAACAACGTCAAATAAACAACAACAACAACAACAACGTCAACAACAACAACAACGTCAAATAAGAAACAACAACAACGTCAAATAAACAACAACGTCAACAACAAAAACGTGAAATAAACAACAACAACTATGTCAACAATAACAACAACATCAAATAAACAACAACAACGACAACGTCAACAACAACAACAACGTCAAATAAACAACAACAACAACGTCAAATAAACAACAACAACAACAACAATGCCAAATAAACAACAACAACAACAACAACGTCAAATAAACAACAACAACAACAACAACAACAACTATGTCAACAACAACAACAATGTCAAATAAACAACAACAACAACAACGTCAACAACAACAACAACGTCAAATAAACAACAACAACAACAACAACAACAACGACGTCAAATAAACAACAACAACAACACCGTCAAATAAACAACAACAACAACGTCAAATAAACAACAACAACAACAACGTCAAATAAACAACAACAACAACAACCTCAACAACAACAACAAAAACGTAAAATAAACAACAACAACAACAACTATGTCAACAACAACAACAACGTCAAATAAATAACAACAACAACAACGTCAACAACAACAACGTCAAATAAACAACAACAACAACAACAACGTCAAATAAAGAACAACAAAAACAACAACGCCAAATAAACAACAACAACAACAACGTCAAATAAACAACAACAATAACAACAACAACAACAACAACAACACCGTCAACAACAACAACAATGTCAATAAACAACAACAACGTCAAACAAAAAACAACAACATTAACAACAACAACAACAACAACGTCAAATAAACAACAACAACAATAACAACGTCAAAAAAACAACAACAACAACGTCATATAAACAACAACAACGTCAAATAAACAACAACAACAACAACATCAACAACAACAAAAACGTCAAATAAACAACAACAACAACAACGTCAATAAAGAACAACAACAACAACAATGTCAAATAACCAACAACAACGTCAACAACAACAACAACAATGTCAAATAAACAACAACAACAACAACACCGTCAAAAACAACAACAATGTCAAATAAACAACAACAACAACGTCAAATAAACAACAACAACAACAACGTCAACAACAACAACAACGTCAAATAAGAAACAACAACAACGTCAAATAAACAACAACGTCAACAACAAAAACGTGAAATAAACAACAACAACTATGTCAACAATAACAACAACATCAAATAAACAACAACAACGACAACGTCAACAACAACAACAACGTCAAATAAACAACAACAACAATAACAACGTGAAATAAACAATAACAACAACAACAACACCGTCAAATAAACAACAACAACAACAACGTCAAATAAACAACAACAACAACGTCAAATAAACAACAACAACAACAACAACAACGTCAAATAAACAATAACAACAACGTCAAATAAACAATAACAACAACAACAACAATGTCAAATAAACAACAATAACAACGTCAAATAAACAACAACAACAACAACAACAACAACAACAACGTCAACAACAACAACAACGTCAAATAAACAACAACAACAACAACGTCAAATAAACAACAACAACAACGTCAAATAAACAACAACAACAACAATAACAACAACAACAACTACGTCAAATAAACAACAACAACAACGTCAAATAAACAATAACAACAACAACAACGTCAACAACAACAACGTCAAATAAACAACAACAACAACAACGTCAAATAAACAACAACAACGTCAAATAAACAACAAAAACAACGTCAACAACAACAACAATGTCAAATAAACAACGACAACAACAATAACAACAACGTCGACAACAATAACTACGTCAAATAAACAACAACAACAACAACAACGTAAAATAAACAACAAAAACAACTATGTCAACAACAACAACATCAACAACGTCAAATAAACAACAACAACAACAACGTCAATAACAACAACAATGTCAAGTAAACAACAACGTCAAATAAACAACAACAACAACAACAACAACGTCAATAACAACAACAACAACGTCAAAAAAACAACAACATCAACAACAACAACGTGAAATAAAAACAACAACTATGTCAACAACAACAACAACATCAAATAAATAACAACAACAACAACAACAGCAACAACGTCAACAACAACAACGTCAAATAAACAAAAACAACAATAACAACGTCAAATAAACAACAACAACAACAACACCGTCAAATAAACAACAACAACGTCATAAAAACAACAACAACAATCTTAAATAAACAACAACAACAACGTCAAATAAACAACAACAACAACGTCAACAACAACAACAACAACGTCAAATAAACAACAACAACAACAACTATGTCAACAACAACAACAACGTCAAATAAACAACAACAACAACAACGTCAAATAAACAACAACAACAACAACGTCAAATAAACATCAACAACAACACCGTCAAATAAACAACAACAACAACAATGTCAAATAAAAAACAACAACAACGTCAAATAAACAACAACAAAAACAACGTCAACAACAACAACAACGTCAAATAAACAACAACAACAACAACGTCAAAAACAACAACAACAAGGTCAAATAAACAACAACAACAACGTCAAATAAACAATAACAACAACAACAACAACAATGTCAAAAAAACAACAACAACAGCAACAACAACACCGTCAACAACGACAACAATGTCTAATAAACAACAACAACAACAACATCAAATAAACAACAACAACAACTATGTCAACAACAACAACAACGTCAAATAAACAACAACAACAACAACAACGTCAAGTAAACAACAACAACGACAACAACAAAAACAACGTCAAATAAACAACAACAACAACAACGTCAAATAAACAACAACAACAACAACGTCAAATAAACAACAACAACAACGTCAACAACAACAACAACGTCAAATAAACAACAACAACAACAACAACAACAACAACAACGTCAACAAAAGCAACAACGTCAAATAAACAACAACAACAACGTCAAATAAACAATAACAACAACAACAACAACAACAACAACATCAACAACAACAAAAACGTCAAATAAACAACAACAACAACTACGTCAAATAAACAACAACAATAACGTCAAATAAACAATAACAACAACAACAACGTCAACAACAACAACGTCAAATAAACAACAACAACAACGTCAAATAAACAACAACAACGTCAAATAAAGAACAACAACAACAACAATGTCAAATAACCAACAACAACGTCAACAACAACAACAACAATGTCAAATAAATAACAACAACAACAACACCGTCAACAACAACAACAATGTCAAATAAACAACAACAACAACGTCAAATAAACAACAACAACAACAACAACGTCAACAACAACAACAACGTCAAATAAGAAACAACAACAACGTCAAATAAACAACAACTTCAACAACAACAACGTCAACAACAACAACAACGTCAAATAAGAAACAACAACAACGTCAAATAAACAACAACGTCAACAACAAAAACGTGAAATAAACAACAACAACTATGTCAACAATAACAACAACATCAAATAAACAACAACAACGACAACGTCAACAACAACAACAACGTCAAATAAACAACAACAACAATAACAACGTCAAATAAACAATAACAACAACAACAACACCGTCAAATAAACAACAACAACAACGTCAAATAAACAACAACAACAACAACAACGCCAAATAAACAACAACAACAACAACGTCAAATAAACAACAACAACAACAACAACAACTATGTCAACAACAACAACAATGTCAAATAAACAACAACAACAACAACGTCAACAACAACAACAACGTCAAATAAACAACAACAACAACAACAACAACAACAACGTCAAATAAACAACAACAACAACACCGTCAAATAAACAACAACAACAACGTCAAATAAACAACAACAACAACAACGTCAAATAAACAACAACAACAACAACCTCAACAACAACAACAAAAACATAAAATAAACAACAACAACAACAACTATGTCAACAACAACAACAACGTCAAATAAACAACAACAACAACAACGTCAATAACAACAACGTCAAATAAACAACAACAACAACAACGTCAAATAAAGAACAACAAAAACAACACTGCCAAATAAACAACAACAACAACAACGTCAAATAAACAACAACAATAACAACAACAACAACAACAACACCGTCAACAACAACAACAATGTCAATAAACAACAACAACGTCAAACAAAAAACAACAACGTTAACAACAACAACAACAACAACGTCAAATAAACAACAACAACAATAACAACGTCAAAAAAACAACAACAACAACGTCATATAAACAACAACGTCAAATAAACAACAACAACAACAACATCAACAACAACAAAAACGTCAAATAAACAACAACAACAACAACGTCAATAACAATAACTACGTCAAATAAACAACAACAACGTCAAACAAACAATAACAACAACAACAACGTCAACAACAACAAAATCAAATAAACAACAACAACAACGTCAAATAAACAATAACAACGTCAAATAAAGAACAACAACAACAACAACGTCAAATAAACAACAACAACGTCAACAATAACAACAACTATGTCAAATAAACAACAACAACAACACCGTCAACAACAACAACGTCAAATAAACAACAAAAACAACGTCAAATAAACAACAACAACAACAATGTCAAATAAACAACAACAACAACAACAACAACGTCAAATATACAACAACAACAACAAAAACGTCAAATAAACAACAACAACATCGTCAATAACAACAACAATGTCAAATAAACGACAATACTAAAACAACGTCAAATAAACAACAACAACAACAACAACGTCAACAACAACAATGTCAAATAAATAAAAACAACAACAACATCAACAACAACAACAATGTCAAATAAATAACAACAACAATGTCAAATAAACAACAACAACAACAACGTCAACAACAACAACAACAACGTCAAATAAACAACAACAACAACGTCAACAACAACAACAACAATGTCAAATAAACAACAATACTAAAACAACGTCAAATAAACAACAACAACAACAACAACAACGTCAACAACAACAACAACAATGTCAAATAAACAACAACAACAACAACAACATCAACAACAACAACAACAATGTCAAATAAATAACAACAACGTCAAATAAACAACAACAACAACGTCAACAACAACAACGTCAAATAAACAACAACAACAACGTCAAATAAACAACAACGTCAACAACAACAACAACAACAACGTCAAATAAACAACAACAACAACTAAGTCAACAACAACGACAACAACGTCAAATAAACAACAACAACAACAACAACAACGTCAAATAAACAACAACAACAACAACAACGTCAACAACAACAACAATGTCAAATAAACAACAACAACAATGTCAATAACAACAACAATGTCAAATAAACAACAACAACAACGTCAAATAAACAACAACAACAACTTCAACAACAACAACAACGTCAAATAAACAATAACAACAACAACAACTATGTCAACAACAACAACAACGTCAAATAAACAACAACAACAAAAACAACGTCAACAACAACAACGTCAAATAAACAACAACAACAACGTCAAATAAACAACAACAACAACACCGTCAAATAAACAACAACAACAACATCAAATAAACAACAACAACAACAACGTCAAATAAACAACAATAAAAACAACGTCAACAACAACAACAACAACGTCAAATAAACAACAACAACAACAACGTCAAATAAACAATTACAACAACGTCAAATAAACAATAACAACAACAACAACAATGTCAAATAAACAACAATAACAACGTCAAATAAACAACAACAACAACAACGTAAACAACAACAACAACGTCAAATAAACAACAACAACAACAACGTTAAATAAACAACAACAACAACGTCAAATAAACAACAACAACAACAACAACAATAACAACAACAACAACAACAACTACGTCAAATAAACAACAACAACAACGTCAAATAAACAATAACAACAACAACAACGTCAACAACAACAACGTCAAATAAACAACAAAAACAACGTCAACAACAACAACAATGTCAAATAAACAACGACAACAACAATAACAACAACGTCGACAACAACAACTACGTCAAATAAGCAACAACAACAACAACGTAAAATAAACAACTATGTCAACAACAACAACATCAACAACGTCAAATAAACAACAACAACAACAATGTCAATAACAACAACAATGTCAAGTAAACAACAACAACAACAACGTCAAATAAACAACAACAACAACAACATCAACGTCAACAACAACAACGTGAAATAAAAACAACAACTATGTCAACAACAACATCAAATAAACAACAACAACAACAACAACAACAACAACGTCAACAACAACAACGTCAAATAAACAAAAACAACAATAACAACGTCAAATAAACAACAACAACAACACCGTCAAATAAACAACAACAACAACAACGTCAAATAAACAACAACAACAATCTTAAATAAACAACAACAACAACGTCAAATAAACAACAACAACAACGTCAACAACAACAACAACAACGTCAAATAAACAACAACAACAACAACTATGTCAACAACAACAACAACGTCAAATAAACAACAACAACAACAACGTCAAATAAACAAGAACAACAACAACATCAAATAAACAACAACAACAACAACACCGTCAAATAAACAACAACAACAACAATGTCAAATAAACAACAACAACAACAACGTCAAATAAACAACAACAAAAACAACGTCAACAACAACAACAACGTCAAATAAACAACAACAACAACAACGTCAAAAACAACAACAACAATGTCAAATAAACAACAACAACAACGTCAAATAAACAATAACAACAACAACAATGTCAAATAAACAACAATAACAACAACGTCAAATAAACAACAACAACAACAACAACGTCAACAACAACAACAACGTCAAATAAACAACAACAACAACATCAAATAAACAACAACAACAACAACGTCAAATAAACAACAACAACAACAATAACAACAACAACAACAACGTCAAATAAATAACAACAACAACAACGTCAATTAAACAACAACAACAACAACGTCAAATAAACAACAACAAAAACAACAACAACATCAACAACAACAAAAATGTCAAATAAACAACAACAACAACAACGTCAAATAAACAACAACAACAACAACGTTAAATAAACAATAATAACAACAACAACAACGTCAAATAAACAACAACAACGTCAAATAAACAACAACAACAACGTCAAATAAACAACAACAACAACAACGCCAAATAAACAACAACAACAACAACGTCAACAACAACAACACCGTCAAATAAACAACAACAACAACGTCAAATAAACAACAATAATAACAACAACAACAACAACACCGTCAACAACAAGAACAATGTCAAATAAACAACAACAACGTCAAATAAAAAACAACAACATCAACAACAACAACAACGTCAAATAAACAACAACAAAAATAACAACGTCAAATAAACAACAACAACAACAACAACACCGTCAAATAAACAACAACAACGTCAAATAAACAACAACAACATCAACAACAACAAAAATGTCAAATAAACAACAACAACAACAACAACGTCAATAACAATAACTACGTCAAATAAACAACAACAACATCAAACAAACAATAACAACAACAACAACGTCAACAACAACAACGTCAAATAAACAACAACAACAACGTCAAATAAACAATAACAATGTCAAATAAAGAACAACAACAACAACAACAACAACAACGTCAAATAAACAACAACAACGTCAATAACAACAACAACAATGTCAAATAAACAACAACAACAACAACACCGTCAACAACAACAACGTCAAATAAACAACAACAACAACGTCAAATAAACAACAACAACAACAACAATGTCAAATAAACAACAACAACAACAATAACAACAACAACAACGTCAAATATACAACAACAACAACAAAAACGTCAAATAAACAACAACAACAACGTCAACAACAACAACTACGTCAAATAAACAACAACAACAACGTCAAATAAACAAAAACAACAACAATGTCACCCACAACAACGTCAAATAAATAACAACAACAATGCCAAATAAACAACAATACTAAAACAGCGTCAAATAAATAACAACAACAACAACAACGTCAACAACAACAATGTCAAATAAACAACAACAACAACAACATCAACAACAACAACAATGTCAAATAAATAACAACAACAACGTCAAATAAACAACAACAATAACGTCAACAACAACAACAACAACGTCAAATAAACAACAACAACAACGTCAAATAAACAACAACAGCAACAACAATGTCACCCACAACAACGTCAAATAAATAACAACAACAATGTCAAATATACAACAATACTAAAACAACGTCAAATAAACAACAACAACAACAACGTCAACAACAACAACAACAATGTCAAATAAACAACAACAACAACAACGTCAACAACAACAACAATGTCAAATAAATAACAACAACGTCAAATAAACAACAACGTCAACAACAACAACGTCAAATAAACAACAACAACAACGTCAAATAAACAACAACGTCAACAACAACAACAACGTCAAATAAACAACAACAACAACTAAGTCAACAACAACGACAACAACGTCAAATAAACAATAACAACAACAACAACGTCAAATAAACAACAACAACAACAACGTCAACAACAACAACAATGTCAAATAAACAACAACAACAACGTCAACAACAACAACAATGTCAAATAAACAACAACAACAACGTCAAATAAACAACAACAACAACGTCAACAACAACAACAACAACAACGTCAAATAAACAACAACAACAACAACTATGTCAACAACAACAACAACATCAAATAAACAACAACAACAACGTCAACAACAACAACGTCAAATAAATAACAACAACAACGTCAAATAAACAACAACAATAACACCGTCAAATAAACAACAACAACAACATCAAATAAACAACAACAACAACAACAACGTCAAATAAACAACAATAAAAACAACGTCAACAACAACAACAACGTCAAATAAACAGCAACAACAACAATGTCAAATAAACAATTACAACAACGTCAAATAAACAATAACAACAACAACAACAACAATGTAAAATAAACAACAATAACAACGTCAAATAAACAACAACAACAACAACAACGTCAACAACAACAACAACGTCAAATAAACAACAACAACAACAACGTCAATAACAACAACGTCAAATAAACAACAACAACAACAACGTCAAATAAAGAACAACAAAAACAACACTGCCAAATAAACAACAACAACAACAACGTCAAATAAACAACAACAATAACAACAACAACAACAACAACACCGTCAACAACAACAACAATGTCAATAAACAACAACAACGTCAAACAAAAAACAACAACGTTAACAACAACAACAACAACAACGTCAAATAAACAACAACAACAATAACAACGTCAAAAAAACAACAACAACAACGTCATATAAACAACAACGTCAAATAAACAACAACAACAACAACAACAACAACAACAAAAACGTCAAATAAACAACAACAACAACAACGTCAATAACAATAACTACGTCAAATAAACAACAACAACGTCAAACAAACAATAACAACAACAACAACGTCAACAACAACAAAATCAAATAAACAACAACAACAACGTCAAATAAACAATAACAACGTCAAATAAAGAACAACAACAACAACAACGTCAAATAAACAACAACAACGTCAACAATAACAACAACTATGTCAAATAAACAACAACAACAACACCGTCAACAACAACAACGTCAAATAAACAACAAAAACAACGTCAAATAAACAACAACAACAACAATGTCAAATAAACAACAACAACAACAACAACAACGTCAAATATACAACAACAACAACAAAAACGTCAAATAAACAACAACAACATCGTCAATAACAACAACAATGTCAAATAAACGACAATACTAAAACAACGTCAAATAAACAACAACAACAACAACAACGTCAACAACAACAATGTCAAATAAATAAAAACAACAACAACATCAACAACAACAACAATGTCAAATAAATAACAACAACAATGTCAAATAAACAACAACAACAACAACGTCAACAACAACAACAACAACGTCAAATAAACAACAACAACAACGTCAACAACAACAACAACAATGTCAAATAAACAACAATACTAAAACAACGTCAAATAAACAACAACAACAACAACAACAACGTCAACAACAACAACAACAATGTCAAATAAACAACAACAACAACAACAACATCAACAACAACAACAATGTCAAATAAATAACAACAACGTCAAATAAACAACAACAACAACGTCAACAACAACAACGTCAAATAAACAACAACAACAACGTCAAATAAACAACAACGTCAACAACAACAACAACAACAACGTCAAATAAACAACAACAACAACTAAGTCAACAACAACGACAACAACGTCAAATAAACAACAACAACAACAACAACAACGTCAAATAAACAACAACAACAACAACAACGTCAACAACAACAACAATGTCAAATAAACAACAACAACAATGTCAATAACAACAACAATGTCAAATAAACAACAACAACAACGTCAAATAAACAACAACAACAACTTCAACAACAACAACAACGTCAAATAAACAATAACAACAACAACAACTATGTCAACAACAACAACAACGTCAAATAAACAACAACAACAAAAACAACGTCAACAACAACAACGTCAAATAAACAACAACAACAACGTCAAATAAACAACAACAACAACACCGTCAAATAAACAACAACAACAACATCAAATAAACAACAACAACAACAACGTCAAATAAACAACAATAAAAACAACGTCAACAACAACAACAACAACGTCAAATAAACAACAACAACAACAACGTCAAATAAACAATTACAACAACGTCAAATAAACAATAACAACAACAACAACAATGCCAAATAAACAACAATAACAACGTCAAATAAACAACAACAACAACAACGTAAACAACAACAACAACGTCAAATAAACAACAACAACAACAACGTTAAATAAACAACAACAACAACGTCAAATAAACAACAACAACAACAACAACAATAACAACAACAACAACAACAACTACGTCAAATAAACAACAACAACAACGTCAAATAAACAATAACAACAACAACAACGTCAACAACAACAACGTCAAATAAACAACAAAAACAACGTCAACAACAACAACAATGTCAAATAAACAACGACAACAACAATAACAACAACGTCGACAACAACAACTACGTCAAATAAGCAACAACAACAACAACGTAAAATAAACAACTATGTCAACAACAACAACATCAACAACGTCAAATAAACAACAACAACAACAACAATGTCAATAACAACAACAATGTCAAGTAAACAACAACAACAACAACGTCAAATAAACAACAACAACAACAACATCAACGTCAACAACAACAACGTGAAATAAAAACAACAACTATGTCAACAACAACATCAAATAAACAACAACAACAACAACAACAACAACAACGTCAACAACAACAACGTCAAATAAACAAAAACAACAATAACAACGTCAAATAAACAACAACAACAACACCGTCAAATAAACAACAACAACAACAACGTCAAATAAACAACAACAACAATCTTAAATAAACAACAACAACAACGTCAAATAAACAACAACAACAACGTCAACAACAACAACAACAACGTCAAATAAACAACAACAACAACAACTATGTCAACAACAACAACAACGTCAAATAAACAACAACAACAACAACGTCAAATAAACAAGAACAACAACAACATCAAATAAACAACAACAACAACAACACCGTCAAATAAACAACAACAACAACAATGTCAAATAAACAACAACAACAACAACGTCAAATAAACAACAACAAAAACAACGTCAACAACAACAACAACGTCAAATAAACAACAACAACAACAACGTCAAAAACAACAACAACAATGTCAAATAAACAACAACAACAACGTCAAATAAACAATAACAACAACAACAATGTCAAATAAACAACAATAACAACAACGTCAAATAAACAACAACAACAACAACAACGTCAACAACAACAACAACGTCAAATAAACAACAACAACAACATCAAATAAACAACAACAACAACAACGTCAAATAAACAACAACAACAACATCAAATAAACAACAACAACAACAACGTCAAATAAACAACAACAACAACAATAACAACAACAACAACAACGTCAAATAAATAACAACAACAACAACGTCAATTAAACAACAACAACAACAACGTCAAATAAACAACAACAAAAACAACAACAACATCAACAACAACAAAAATGTCAAATAAACAACAACAACAACAACGTCAAATAAACAACAACAACAACAACGTTAAATAAACAATAATAACAACAACAACAACGTCAAATAAACAACAACAACGTCAAATAAACAACAACAACAACGTCAAATAAACAACAACAACAACAACGCCAAATAAACAACAACAACAACAACGTCAACAACAACAACACCGTCAAATAAACAACAACAACAACGTCAAATAAACAACAATAATAACAACAACAACAACAACACCGTCAACAACAAGAACAATGTCAAATAAACAACAACAACGTCAAATAAAAAACAACAACATCAACAACAACAACAACGTCAAATAAACAACAACAAAAATAACAACGTCAAATAAACAACAACAACAACAACAACACCGTCAAATAAACAACAACAACGTCAAATAAACAACAACAACATCAACAACAACAAAAATGTCAAATAAACAACAACAACAACAACAACGTCAATAACAATAACTACGTCAAATAAACAACAACAACGTCAAACAAACAATAACAACAACAACAACGTCAACAACAACAACGTCAAATAAACAACAACAACAACGTCAAATAAACAATAACAATGTCAAATAAAGAACAACAACAACAACAACAACAACAACGTCAAATAAACAACAACAACGTCAATAACAACAACAACAATGTCAAATAAACAACAACAACAACAACACCGTCAACAACAACAACGTCAAATAAACAACAACAACAACGTCAAATAAACAACAACAACAACAACAATGTCAAATAAACAACAACAACAACAATAACAACAACAACAACGTCAAATATACAACAACAACAACAAAAACGTCAAATAAACAACAACAACAACGTCAACAACAACAACTACGTCAAATAAACAACAACAACAACGTCAAATAAACAAAAACAACAACAATGTCACCCACAACAACGTCAAATAAATAACAACAACAATGCCAAATAAACAACAATACTAAAACAGCGTCAAATAAATAACAACAACAACAACAACGTCAACAACAACAATGTCAAATAAACAACAACAACAACAACATCAACAACAACAACAATGTCAAATAAATAACAACAACAACGTCAAATAAACAACAACAATAACGTCAACAACAACAACAACAACGTCAAATAAACAACAACAACAACGTCAAATAAACAACAACAGCAACAACAATGTCACCCACAACAACGTCAAATAAATAACAACAACAATGTCAAATATACAACAATACTAAAACAACGTCAAATAAACAACAACAACAACAACGTCAACAACAACAACAACAATGTCAAATAAACAACAACAACAACAACGTCAACAACAACAACAATGTCAAATAAATAACAACAACGTCAAATAAACAACAACGTCAACAACAACAACGTCAAATAAACAACAACAACAACGTCAAATAAACAACAACGTCAACAACAACAACAACGTCAAATAAACAACAACAACAACTAAGTCAACAACAACGACAACAACGTCAAATAAACAATAACAACAACAACAACGTCAAATAAACAACAACAACAACAACGTCAACAACAACAACAATGTCAAATAAACAACAACAACAACGTCAACAACAACAACAATGTCAAATAAACAACAACAACAACGTCAAATAAACAACAACAACAACGTCAACAACAACAACAACAACAACGTCAAATAAACAACAACAACAACAACTATGTCAACAACAACAACAACATCAAATAAACAACAACAACAACGTCAACAACAACAACGTCAAATAAACAACAACAACAACGTCAAATAAACAACAACAATAACACCGTCAAATAAACAACAACAACAACATCAAATAAACAACAACAACAACAACAACGTCAAATAAACAACAATAAAAACAACGTCAACAACAACAACAACGTCAAATAAACAGCAACAACAACAATGTCAAATAAACAATTACAACAACGTCAAATAAACAATAACAACAACAACAACAACAATGTAAAATAAACAACAATAACAACGTCAAATAAACAACAACAACAACAACAACGTCAACAACAACAACAACGTCAAATAAACAACAACAACAACAACGTCAAATAAACAACAACAACAACGTCAAATAAACAACAACAACAACAATAACAACAACAACTACTACTACGTCAAATAAACAACAACAACAACGTCAAGTAAACAATAACAACAACAACAATGTCAACAACAACAACGTCAAATAAGCAACAACAACGTCAAATAAACAACAACAACGTCAAATAAACAACAAAAACAACGTCAACAACAACAACAATGTCAAATAAACAAAGACAACAACAATAACAACAACGTCGACAACAACAACTACGTCAAATAAACAACAACAACAACAACGTAAAATAAACAACTATGTCAACAACAACAACATCAACAACGTCAAATAAACAACAACAACAACAACGTCAATAACAACAACAATGTCAAGTAAACAACAACAACAACAACAACAACGTCAAATAAACAACAACAACAACAATAACATCAATAACAACAACAACAACGTCAACAACAACAACGTGAAATACAAACAACAACTATGTCAACAACAACATCAAATAAACAACAACAACAACAACATCAACAACAACGTCAACAACAACAACGTCAAATAAACAAAAACAACAATAACAACGTCAAATAAACAACAACAACAACAACACCGTCAAATAAACAACAACAACAATGTCAAATAAACAACAACAACAATCTTAAATAAACAACAACAACAACGTCAAATAAACAACAACAACAACGTCAACAACAACAACAACAACGTCAAATAAACAACAACAACAACAACGTCAACAACAACAACAACAACGTCAAATAAACAACAACAACAACAACTATGTCAACAACAACAACAACGTCAAATAAACAACAACAACAACAACGTCAAATAAACAACAACAACAACAACGTCAAATAAACAACAACAACAACAACGTCAAATAAACAACAACAACAACAACAACAATGTCAAATAAACAACAACAACAACAACGTCAAATAAACAACAACAAAAACAACGTCAACAACAGAAACAACGTCAAATAAACAACAACAACAACGTCAAAAACAACAACAACAATGTCAAATAAACAACAACAACAACGTCAAATAAACAATAACAACAACAACAACAATGTCAAATAAACAACAATAACAACAACGTCAAATAAACAACAACAACAACAACAACAACAACAACGTCAACAACAAATACAACGTCAAATAAACAACAACAACAACAACATCAAATAAACAACAACAACAACAACGTCAAATAAACAACAACAACAACAACAATAACAACAACAACAACAACGACAAATAAATAACAACAACAACAACGTCAATTAAACAACAACAACAACAACGTCAAATAAACAACAACAAAAACAACAACAACATCAACAACAACAAAAACGTCAAATAAACAACAACAACAATTACGTCAAATAAACAACAACAACAACAACAACGTTAAATAAACAATAATAACAACAACAACGTCAAATAAACAACAACAACAACGTCAAATAAACAACAACAACGTCAAATAAACAACAACAACAACAACGTCAAATAAACAACAACAACAACAACAACAACGCCAAATAAACAACAACAACAACAACAACGTCAACAACAACAACACCGTCAAATAAACAACAACAACAACAACGTCAAATAAACAACAACAATAACAACAACAACAACAACAACACCGTCAACAACAACAACAATGTCAAATAAACAACAACAACGTCAAATAAAAAACAACAACAATAACAACGTCAAATAAACAACAACAACAACAACACCGTCAAATAAACAACAACAACGTCAAATAAACAACAACAACATCAACAACAACAAAAACGTCAAATAAACAACAACAACAACAACAACAACGTCAATAACAATAACTACGTCAAATAAACAACAACAACGTCAAACAAACAATAACAACAACAACAACGTCAAATAAACAACAACAACAACATCAAATAAACAATAACAACGTCAAATAAAGAACAACAACAACAACAACAACGTCAAATAAACAACAACAACGTCAATAACAACAACAACAATGTCAAATAAACAACAACAACAACAACACCGTCAACAACAACAACGTCAAATAAACAACAACAACAACAATGTCAAATAAACAACAACAACAACAACAACAACAATAACAACAACAACAGCGTCAAATATACAACAACAACAACAAAAACGTCAAATAAACAACAACAACAACGTCAACAACAACAACTACGTCAAATAAACAACAACAACAACAACAACGTCAAATAAACAAAAACAACAACAATGTCACCCACAACAACGTCAAATAAATAACAACAACAATGTCAAATAAACAACAATACTAAAACAGCGTCAAATAAACAACAACAACAACAACAACGTCAACAACAACAATGTCAAATAAACAACAACAACAACAACAACATCAACAACAATAACAACAATGTCAAATAAATAACAACAACAACGTCAAATAAACAATAACAACAACGTCAACAACAACAACAACAACGTCAAATAAACAACAACAACAACGTCAAATAAACAACAACACCAACAATGTCACCCACAACAACGTCAAATAAATAACAACAACAATGTCAAATAAACAACAATACGAAAACAACGTCAAATAAACAACAACAACAACAACGTCAACAACAACAACAACAATGTCAAATAAACAACAACAACAACAACAACAACAATGTCAAATAAATAACAACAACGTCAAATAAACAACAACAACAACGTCAACAACAACAACGTCAAATAAACAACAACAACAACGTCAAATAAACAACAATGTCAACAACAACAACAACGTCAAATAAACAACAACAACAACTAAGTCAACAACAACGACAACAACGTCAAATAAACAACAACAAGAACAACGTCAAATAAACAACAACAACAACAACAACGTCAACAACAACAACAATGTCAAATAAACAACAACAACAATGTCAAAGAAACAACAACAACAACGTCATCAACAACAACAACGTCAAATAAACAACAACAACAACAACTATGTCAACAACAACAACAACGTCAAATAAACAACAACAACAACAACAACAACGTCAAAAACAATAACAACGTCAAATAAACAACAACAACAACACCGTCAAATAAACAACAACAACAACGTCAAATAAACAACAACAACAACAACGTCAAATAAACAACAATAAAAACAACGTCAACAACAACAACAACGTCAAATAAACAACAACAACAACGTCAACAACAACAACAACAACAACGTCAAATAAACAACAACAACAACAACAACAACGTCAACAACAACAACAACGTCAAATAAACAACAACAACAACAATGATAAATAAACAACAACAACAACGTCAAATAAATAACAACAACAACAATAACAACAACAACAACAACTACGTCAAATAAACAACAACAACAACAAATAAACAATAACAACAACAACAACGTCAACAACAACAACGTCAAATAAACAACAACAACAACGTCAAATAAACAACAACAACGTCAAATAAACAACAAAAACAACGTCAACAACAACAACAACAATGTTAAATAAACAACGACAACAACAATAACAACAACGTCGACAACAACAACTACGTCAAATAAACAACAACAACAACAACGTAAAATAAACAACAAAAACAACTATGTCAACAACAACAACATCAACAACGTCAAATAAATAACAACAACAACAACGTCAATAACAACAACAATGTCAAGTAAACAACAACAACAACAACGTCAAAAAAACAACAACAACAACAACGTCAATAACAACAACAACAATGTCAAAAAAACAACAACGTCAACAACAACAACGTGAAATAAAAATAACAACTATGTCAACAACAACAACATCAAATAAACAACAACAACAACAACAACGTCAACAACAACAACGTCAAATAAACAAAAACAACAATAACAACGTCAAATAAACAACAACAACAACAACAACACCGTCAAATAAACAACAACAACAACGTCAAATAAAAAACAACAACAATGTTAAATAAACAACAACAACAACGTCAAATAAACAACAACAACAACAACGTCAACAACAACAACAACAACAACGTCAAATAAACAACAACAACTATGTCAACAAAAACAACGTCAAATAAACAAGAACAACAACAACAACGTCAATAACAACAACAACGTCAAATAAACAACAACAACAACAACGTCAAATAAACAACAACAACAACACCGTCAAATAAACAACAACAACAACAACAATGTCAAATAAACAACAACAACAACAATGTCAAATAAACAACAACAAAAACAACGTCAACAACAACAACAACGTCAAATAAACAACAACAACAACGTCAACAACAACAACAACAACGTCAAATAAACAACAACAACAACGTCAAATAAACAATAACAACAACAACAACAATGTCAAATAAACAACAATAATAACAACGTCAAATAAACAACAACAACAACAACAACAACAACGTCAACAACAACAACAACGTCAAATAAACAACAAATACAACAACAACATCAAATAAACAACAACAACAACTATGTCAACAACAACAACAACAACGTCAAATAAACAACAACAACAACGTCAAGTAAACAACAACAACAAAAACAACGTCAAATAAACAACAACAACAACAACAACGTCAAATAAACAACAACAACAGCAACGTCAAATAAACAACAACAACGTCAACAACAACAACAACGTCAAATAAACAACAACAACAACAACGTCAACAACAACAACAACGTCAAATAAACAACAACAACGTCAAATAAACAATAACAACAACAACAACAATGTCAAATAAACAACAACAACAACAACGTGAAATAAACAACAACAACAACAACGTCAATAACAACAACAACAACGTCAAATAAACAACAACAATAACGTCAAATAAACAACAACAACAACAACGTCAAATAACAACAACAACAACAACAACAATAACAACATCAACAACAACAAAAACGTCAAATAAACAACAACAACAACTACGTCAAATAAACAACAACAATAACGACAAATAAACAATAACAACAACAACAACGTCAACAACAACAACGTCAAATAAACAACAACAACAACGTCAAATAAACAACAACAACGTCAAATAAAGAACAACAACAACAACAACAATGTCAAATAACCAACAACAACGTCAACAACAACATCAACAATGTCAAATAAACAACAACAACAACAACAACAACACCGTCAACAACAACAACAATGTCAAATAAACAACAACAACAACGCCAAATAAACAACAACAACAACAACGTCAACAACAACAACAACGTCAAATAAGCAACAACAACAACGTCAAATAAACAACAACGTCAACAACAAAAACGTGAAATAAACAACAACAACTATGTCAACAATAACAACAACATCAAATAAACAACAACAACAACAACGTCAACAACAACAACAACGTCAAATAAACAACAACAACAATAACAACGTCAAATAAACAATAACAACAACAACAACACCGTCAAATAAACAACAACAACAACGTCAAATAAACAACAACAACAATAACAACAACACCAAATAAACAACAACAACAACAACGTCAACAACAACAACAACGTCAAATAAACAACAACAACAACAACAACAACAACAACAACAACTATGTTAACAACAACAACAATGTCAAATAAACAACAACAACAACAACAACAACGTCAACAACAACAACAACGTCAAATAAACAACAACAACAACTACAACAATGTCAAATAAACAACAACAACAACAACAACACCGTCAAATAAACAACAACAACAACATCAAAGAAACAACAACAACAACGTCAAATAAACAACAACAACAACAACCTCAACAACAACAACAACAACGTAAAATAAACAACAACAACAACAATAACTATGTCAACAACAACAACAACGTCAAATAAACAACAACAACAACGTCAACAACAACAACGTCAAATAAACAACAACAACAACAACAACGTCAAATAAACAACAACGAAAACAACACCGCCAAATAAACAACAACAACAACAACGTCAATAACAATAACTACGTCAAATAAACAACAACAACGTCAAACAAACAATAACAACAACAACAACGTCAAATAAACAACAACAACAACATCAAATAAACAATAACAACGTCAAATAAAGAACAACAACAACAACAACAACGTCAAATAAACAACAACAACGTCAATAACAACAACAACAATGTCAAATAAACAACAACAACAACAACACCGTCAACAACAACAACGTCAAATAAACAACAACAACAACAATGTCAAATAAACAACAACAACAACAACAACAATAACAACAACAACAGCGTCAAATATACAACAACAACAACAAAAACGTCAAATAAACAACAACAACAACGTCAACAACAACAACTACGTCAAATAAACAACAACAACAACAACAACGTCAAATAAACAAAAACAACAACAATGTCACCCACAACAACGTCAAATAAATAACAACAACAATGTCAAATAAACAACAATACTAAAACAGCGTCAAATAAACAACAACAACAACAACAACGTCAACAACAACAATGTCAAATAAACAACAACAACAACAACAACAACATCAACAACAATAACAACAATGTCAAATAAATAACAACAACAACGTCAAATAAACAATAACAACAACGTCAACAACAACAACAACAACGTCAAATAAACAACAACAACAACGTCAAATAAACAACAACACCAACAATGTCACCCACAACAACGTCAAATAAATAACAACAACAATGTCAAATAAACAACAATACTAAAACAACGTCAAATAAACAACAACAACAACAACGTCAACAACAACAACAACAATGTCAAATAAACAACAACAACAACAACAACAACAACAATGTCAAATAAATAACAACAACGTCAAATAAACAACAACAACAACGTCAACAACAACAACGTCAAATAAACAACAACAACAACGTCAAATAAACAACAATGTCAACAACAACAACAACGTCAAATAAACAACAACAACAACTAAGTCAACAACAACGACAACAACGTCAAATAAACAACAACAAGAACAACGTCAAATAAACAACAACAACAACAACAACGTCAACAACAACAACAATGTCAAATAAACAACAACAACAATGTCAAAGAAACAACAACAACAACGTCATCAACAACAACAACGTCAAATAAACAACAACAACAACAACTATGTCAACAACAACAACAACGTCAAATAAACAACAACAACAACAACAACAACGTCAAAAAAAATAACAACGTCAAATAAACAACAACAACAACACCGTCAAATAAACAACAACAACAACGTCAAATAAACAACAACAACAACAACGTCAAATAAACAACAATAAAAACAACGTCAACAACAACAACAACGTCAAATAAACAACAACAACAACGTCAACAACAACAACAACAACAACGTCAAATAAACAACAACAACAACAACAACAACGTCAACAACAACAACAACGTCAAATAAACAACAACAACAACAATGATAAATAAACAACAACAACAACGTCAAATAAATAACAACAACAACAATAACAACAACAACAACAACTACGTCAAATAAACAACAACAACAACAAATAAACAATAACAACAACAACAACGTCAACAACAACAACGTCAAATAAACAACAACAACAACGTCAAATAAACAACAACAACGTCAAATAAACAACAAAAACAACGTCAACAACAACAACAACAATGTTAAATAAACAACGACAACAACAATAACAACAACGTCGACAACAACAACTACGTCAAATAAACAACAACAACAACAACGTAAAATAAACAACAAAAACAACTATGTCAACAACAACAACATCAACAACGTCAAATAAATAACAACAACAACAACGTCAATAACAACAACAATGTCAAGTAAACAACAACAACAACAACGTCAAAAAAACAACAACAACAACAACGTCAATAACAACAACAACAATGTCAAAAAAACAACAACGTCAACAACAACAACGTGAAATAAAAATAACAACTATGTCAACAACAACAACATCAAATAAACAACAACAACAACAACAACGTCAACAACAACAACGTCAAATAAACAAAAACAACAATAACAACGTCAAATAAACAACAACAACAACAACAACACCGTCAAATAAACAACAACAACAACGTCAAATAAAAAACAACAACAATGTTAAATAAACAACAACAACAACGTCAAATAAACAACAACAACAACAACGTCAACAACAACAACAACAACAACGTCAAATAAACAACAACAACTATGTCAACAACAACAACGTCAAATAAACAAGAACAACAACAACAACGTCAATAACAACAACAACGTCAAATAAACAACAACAACAACAACGTCAAATAAACAACAACAACAACACCGTCAAATAAACAACAACAACAACAATGTCAAATAAACAACAACAACAACAATGTCAAATAAACAACAACAAAAACAACGTCAACAACAACAACAACGTCAAATAAACAACAACAACAACGTCAACAACAACAACAACAACGTCAAATAAACAACAACAACAACGTCAAATAAACAATAACAACAACAACAACAATGTCAAATAAACAACAATAATAACAACGTCAAATAAACAACAACAACAACAACAACAACAACGTCAACAACAACAACAACGTCAAATAAACAACAAATACAACAACAACATCAAATAAACAACAACAACAACTATGTCAACAACAACAACAACAACGTCAAATAAACAACAACAACAACGTCAAGTAAACAACAACAACAAAAACAACGTCAAATAAACAACAACAACAACAACAACGTCAAATAAACAACAACAACAGCAACGTCAAATAAACAACAACAACGTCAACAACAACAACAACGTCAAATAAACAACAACAACAACAACGTCAACAACAACAACAACGTCAAATAAACAACAACAACGTCAAATAAACAATAACAACAACAACAACAATGTCAAATAAACAACAACAACAACAACGTGAAATAAACAACAACAACAACAACAACGTCAATAACAACAACAACAACGTCAAATAAACAACAACAATAACGTCAAATAAACAACAACAACAACAACGTCAAATAAACAACAACAACAACGTCAAATAAACAACAACAACAATAACAACAACACCAAATAAACAACAACAACAACAACAACGTCAACAACAACAACAACGTCAAATAAACAACAACAACAACAACAACAACAACAACTATGTCAACAACAACAACAATGTCAAATAAACAACAACAACAATAACAACAACGTCAACAACAACAACAACGTCAAATAAACAACAACAACAACTACAACAATGTCAAATAAACAACAACAACAACAACAACACCGTCAAATAAACAACAACAACAACATCAAAGAAACAACAACAACAACGTCAAATAAACAACAACAACAACAACCTCAACAACAACAACAACAACGTAAAATAAACAACAACAACAACAATAACTATGTCAACAACAACAACAAAGTCAAATAAACAACAACAACAACAACGTCAACAACAACAACGTCAAATAAACAACAACAACAACAACGTCAAATAAACAACAACGAAAACAACACCGCCAAATAAACAACAACAACAACAACGTCAAATAAACAACAACAATAACAACAACAACAACACCGTCAACAACAACAACAATGTCAAATAAACAACAACAACGTCAAATAAAAAACAACAACAATAACAACAACAACAACGTCAAATAAACAACAACAACAATAACAACGTCAAAAAAACAACAACAACAACAACGTCATATAAACAACAACAACGTCAAATAAACAACAACAACAACAACATCAACAACAACAAAAACGTCAAATAAACAACAACAACAACAACAACGTCAATAACAATAACTACGTCAAATAAACAACAACAACGTCAAACAAACAATAACAACAACAACAACGTCAACAACAACAACGTCAAATAAACAACAACAACAACGTCAAATAAACAACAACAACGTCAAATAAAGAACAACAAAAACAACGTCAAATAAACAACAACAACAATGTCAAATAAACAACAACAACAACAACGTCAAATATACAACAACAACAACAAAAACGTCAAATAAACAACAACAACAACGTCAACAACAACAACTACGTCAAAAAAACAACAACAACAACATCAAATAAACAACAACAACAACAATGTCACCCACAACAACGTCAAATAAATAACAACAACAATGTCAAATAAACAACAATACTAAAACAACGTCAAATAAACAACAACAACAACAACAACGTCAACAACAACAATGTCAAATAAACAACAACAACAACATCAACAACAACAGCAATGTCAAATAAATAACAACAACAACGTCAAATAAACAACAACAACAACGTCAACAACAACAACAACAACAACAACAACGTCAAATAAACAACAACAACAACGTCAAATAAACAACAACAACAACAACGTCAACAACAACAACAACAGCGTCAAATATACAACAACAACAACAAAAACGTCAAATAAACAACAACAACAACGTCAACAACAACAACTACGTCAAATAAACAACAACAACAACAACAACGTCAAATAAACAAAAACAACAACAATGTCACCCACAACAACGTCAAATAAATAACAACAACAATGTCAAATAAACAACAATACTAAAACAGCGTCAAATAAACAACAACAACAACAACAACGTCAACAACAACAATGTCAAATAAACAACAACAACAACAACAACATCAACAACAACAACAACAATGTCAAATAAATAACAACAACAACGTCAAATAAACAATAACAACAACGTCAACAACAACAACAACAACGTCAAATAAACAACAACAACAACGTCAAATAAACAACAACACCAACAATGTCACCCACAACAACGTCAAATAAATAACAACAACAATGTCAAATAAACAACAATACTAAAACAACGTCAAATAAACAACAACAACAACAACGTCAACAACAACAACAACAATGTCAAATAAACAACAACAACAACAACAACAACAATGTCAAATAAATAACAACAACGTCAAATAAACAACAACAACAACGTCAACAACAACAACGTCAAATAAACAACAACAACAACGTCAAATAAACAACAATGTCAACAACAACAACAACGTCAAATAAACAACAACAACAACTAAGTCAACAACAACGACAACAACGTCAAATAAACAACAACAAGAACAACGTCAAATAAACAACAACAACAACAACAACGTCAACAACAACAACAATGTCAAATAAACAACAACAACAATGTCAAAGAAACAACAACAACAACGTCATCAACAACAACAACGTCAAATAAACAACAACAACAACTATGTCAACAACAACAACAACGTCAAATAAACAACAACAACAACAACAACGTCAAAAACAATAACAACGTCAAATAAACAACAACAACAACACCGTCAAATAAACAACAACAACAACGTCAAATAAACAACAACAACAACAACATCAAATAAACAACAATAAAAACAACGTCAACAACAACAACAACGTCAAATAAACAACAACAACAACGTCAACAACAACAACAACAACAACGTCAAATAAACAACAACAACAACAACAACAACGTCAACAACAACAACAACGTCAAATAAACAACAACAACAACAACGACAAATAAACAACAACAACAACGTCAAATAAATAACAACAACAACAATAACAACAACAACAACAACTACGTCAAATAAACAACAACAACAACAAATAAACAATAACAACAACAACAACGTCAACAACAACAACGTCAAATAAACAACAACAACAACGTCAAATAAACAACAACAACGTCAAATAAACAACAAAAACAACGTCAACAACAACAACAACAATGTTAAATAAACAACGACAACAACAATAACAACAACGTCGACAACAACAACTACGTCAAATAAACAACAACAACAACAACGTAAAATAAACAACAAAAACAACTATGTCAACAACAACAACATCAACAACGTCAAATAAATAACAACAACAACAACGTCAATAACAACAACAATGTCAAGTAAACAACAACAACAACAACGTCAAAAAAACAACAACAACAACAACGTCAATAACAACAACAACAATGTCAAAAAAACAACAACGTCAACAACAACAACGTGAAATAAAAATAACAACTATGTCAACAACAACAAGATCAAATAAACAACAACAACAACAACAACGTCAACAACAACAACGTCAAATAAACAAAAACAACAATAACAACGTCAAATAAACAACAACAACAACAACAACACCGTCAAATAAACAACAACAACAACGTCAAATAAAAAACAACAACAATGTTAAATAAACAACAACAACAACGTCAAATAAACAACAACAACAACGTCAACAACAACAACAACAACAACGTCAAATAAACAACAACAACTATGTCAACAACAACAACGTCAAATAAACAAGAACAACAACAACAACGTCAATAACAACAACAACGTCAAATAAACAACAAAAACAACAACGTCAAATAAACAACAACAACAACACCGTCAAATAAACAACAACAACAACAACAATGTCAAATAAACAACAACAACAACAACAATGTCAAATAAACAACAACAAAAACAACGTCAACAACAACAACAACGTCAAATAAACAACAACAACAACGTCAACAACAACAACAACAACGTCAAATAAACAACAACAACAACGTCAAATAAACAATAACAACAACAACAACAATGTCAAATAAACAACAATAACAACAACGTCAAATAAACAACAACAACAACAACAACAACAACGTCAACAACAACAACAACGTCAAATAAACAACAAATACAACAACAACATCAAATAAACAACAACAACAACTATGTCAACAACAACAACAACAACGTCAAATAAACAACAACAACAACGTCAAGTAAACAACAACAACAAAAACAACGTCAAATAAACAACAACAACAACAACAACGTCAAATAAACAACAACAACAGCAACGTCAAATAAACAACAACAACGTCAACAACAACAACAACGTCAAATAAACAACAACAACAACAACGTCAACAACAACAACGTCAAATAAACAACAACAACGTCAAATAAACAATAACAACAACAACAACAATGTCAAATAAACAACAACAACAACAACGTGAAATAAACAACAACAACAACAACGTCAATAACAACAACAACAACGTCAAATAAACAACAACAATAACGTCAAATAAACAACAACAACAACAACGTCAAATAAACAACAACAACAACAACAACAATAACAACATCAACAACAACAAAAACGTCAAATAAACAACAACAACAACTACGTCAAATAAACAACAACAATAACGACAAATAAACAATAACAACAACAACAACGTCAACAACAACAACGTCAAATAAACAACAACAACAACGTCAAATAAACAACAACAACGTCAAATAAAGAACAACAACAACAACAACAATGTCAAATAACCAACAACAACGTCAACAACAACATCAACAATGTCAAATAAACAACAACAACAACAACAACAACACCGTCAACAACAACAACAATGTCAAATAAACAACAACAACAACGCCAAATAAACAACAACAACAACAACGTCAACAACAACAACAACGTCAAATAAGCAACAACAACAACGTCAAATAAACAACAACGTCAACAACAAAAACGTGAAATAAACAACAACAACTATGTCAACAATAACAACAACATCAAATAAACAACAACAACAACAACGTCAACAACAACAACAACGTCAAATAAACAACAACAACAATAACAACGTCAAATAAACAATAAGAACAACAACAACACCGTCAAATAAACAACAACAACAACGTCAAATAAACAACAACAACAATAACAACAACACCAAATAAACAACAACAACAACAACGTCAACAACAACAACAACGTCAAATAAACAACAACAACAACAACAACAACAACTATGTCAACAACAACAACAATGTCAAATAAACAACAACAACAACAACAACGTCAACAACAACAACAACGTCAAATAAACAACAACAACAACTACAACAATGTCAAATAAACAACAACAACAACAACAACACCGTCAAATAAACAACAACAACAACATCAAAGAAACAACAACAACAACGTCAAATAAACAACAACAACAACAACCTCAACAACAACAACAACAACGTAAAATAAACAACAACAACAACAACAATAACTATGTCAACAACAACAACAACGTCAAATAAACAACAACAACAACGTCAACAACAACAACGTCAAATAAACAACAACAACAACAACAACGTCAAATAAACAACAACGAAAACAACACCGCCAAATAAACAACAACAACAACAACGTCAAATAAACAACAACAATAACAACAACAACAACAACACCGTCAACAACAACAACAATGTCAAATAAACAACAACAACGTCAAATAAAAAACAACAACAATAACAACAACAACAACGTCAAATAAACAACAACAACAATAACAACGTCAAAACAACAACAACAACAACGTCATATAAACAACAACAACGTCAAATAAACAACAACAACAACAACATCAACAACAACAAAAACGTCAAATAAACAACAACAACAACAACAACGTCAATAACAATAACTACGTCAAATAAACAACAACAACGTCAAACAAACAATAACAACAACAACAACGTCAACAACAACAACGTCAAATAAACAACAACAACAACGTCAAATAAACAACAACAACGTCAAATAAAGAACAACAAAAACAACGTCAAATAAACAACAACAACAATGTCAAATAAACAACAACAACAACAACGTCAAATATACAACAACAACAACAAAAACGTCAAATAAACAACAACAACAACGTCAACAACAACAACTACGTCAAAAAAACAACAACAACAACATCAAATAAACAACAACAACAACAATGTCACCCACAACAACGTCAAATAAATAACAACAACAATGTCAAATAAACAACAATACTAAAACAACGTCAAATAAACAACAACAACAACAACAACAACGTCAACAACAACAATGTCAAATAAACAACAACAACAACATCAACAACAACAGCAATGTCAAATAAATAACAACAACAACGTCAAATAAACAACAACAACAACGTCAACAACAACAACAACAACAACAACGTCAAATAAACAACAACAACAACGTCAAATAAACAACAACAACAACAACGTCAACAACAACAACAACAATGTCAAATAAACAACAATACTAAAACAACGTCAAATAAACAACAACAACAACAACGTCAACAACAACAACAATGTCAAATAAACAACAACAACAACAACATCAACAACAACAACAATGTCAAATAAATAACAACAACGTCAATTAAACAACAACAACAACGTCAACAACAACAACGTCAAATAAACAACAACAACGTCAAATACACAACAACGTCAACAACAACAACAACGTCAAATAAACAACAACAACAACAACTAAGTCAACAACAACGACAACAACGTCAAATAAACAACAACAACAACGTCAAATAAACAACAACAACAACAACGTCAACAACAACAACAATGTCAAATAAACAACAACAACAACAACGTCAATAACAACAACAATGTCAAATAAACAACAACAACAACAACGTCAAATAAACAACAACAACAACGTCAACAACAACAACAACAACAACGTCAAATAAACAACAACAACAACAACAACGTCAAATAAACAACAACAACAACAACGTCAACAACAACAACAATGTCAAATAAACAACAACAACAACAACGTCAACAACAACAACAATGTCAAATAAACAACAACAACAACATCAAATAAACAACAACAACAACGTCAACAACAACAACAACGTCAAATAAACAACAACAACAACAACAACTATGTCAACAACAACAACAACGTCAAATAAACAACAACAACAAAAACAACGTCAACAACAACAACGTCAAATAAAAAACAACAACAACGTCAAATAAACAACAATAACAACACCGTCAAATAAACAACAACAACAACATCAAATAAACAACAACAACAACAACGTCAAATAAACAACAATAAAAACAACGTCAACAACAACAACAACGTCAAATAAACAACAACAACAACGTCAAATAAACAATTACAACAACGTCAAATAAACAATAACAACAACAACAACAACAATGTCAAATAAACAACAACAACAACAACAACGTCAAATAAACAACAACAACAACAACAACGTCAACAACAACAACGTCAAATAAACAACAATAACAACAACGTCAAATAAACAACAACAACAACAACTTTAAATAAACAACAACAACAACAATAACAACAACAACTACTACGTCAAATAAACAACAACAACAACGTCAAATAAACAATAACAACAACAACAACGTCAACAACAACAACGTCAAATAAACAACAACAACGTCAAATAAACAACAAAAACAACATCAACAACAACAACAATGTCAAATAAACAACGACAACAACAATAACAACAACGTCGACAACAACAACTACGTCAAATAAACAACAACAACAACAACGTAAAATAAACAACTATGTCAACAACAACAACATCAACAACGTCAAATAAATAACAACAACAACAACGTCAATAACAACAATAATGTCAAGTAAACAACAACAACAACAACAACGTCAAATAAACAACAACAACAACAACGTCAATAACAACAACAACAACATCAACAACAACGTGAAATAAAAACAACAACTATGTCAACAACAACATCAAATAAACAACAACAACAACAACAACGTCAACAACAACAACGTCAAATAAACAAAAACAACAATAACAACGTCAAATAAACAACAACAACAACAACACCGTCAAATAAACAACAACAACAACATCAAATAAACAACAACAACAATCTTAAATAAACAACAACAACAACGTCAAATAAACAACAACAACAACATCATCAACAACAACAACAACAACGTCAAATAAACAACAACAACAACTATGTCAACAACAACAACAACGTCAAATAAACAACAACAACAACAACAACGTCAAATAAACAAGAACAACAACAACGTCAAATAAACAACAACAACAACACCGTCAAATAAACAACAACAACAACAATGTCAAATAAACAACAACAACAACAACGTCAAATAAACAACAACAAAAACAACGTCAACAACAACAACAACGTCAAATAAACAACAACAACAACAACGTCAAAAACAACAACAACAATGTCAAATAAACAACAACAACAACGTCAAATAAACAACAATAATAACAACAACGTCAATAACAATAACTACGTCAAATAAACAACAACAACGTCAACAACAACAAAAATGTCAAATAAACAACAACAACAACAACAACGTCAATAACAATAACTACGTCAAATAAACAACAACAACGTCAAACAAACAATAACAACAACAACAACGTCAACAACAACAACGTCAAATAAACAACAACAACAACGTCAAATAAACAATAACAATGTCAAATAAAGAACAACAACAACAACAACAACAACAACGTCAAATAAACAACAACAACGTCAATAACAACAACAACAATGTCAAATAAACAACAACAACAACAACACCGTCAACAACAACAACGTCAAATAAACAACAACAACAACGTCAAATAAACAACAACAACAACAATGTCAAATAAACAACAACAACAACAACAATAACAACAACAACAACGTCAAATATACAACAACAACAACAAAAACGTCAAATAAACAACAACAACAACAACGTCAACAACAACAACTACGTCAAATAAACAACAACAACAACAACGTCAAATAAACAAAAACAACAACAATGTCACCCACAACAACGTCAAATAAATAACAACAACAATGCCAAATAAACAACAATACTAAAACAGCGTCAAATAAATAACAACAACAACAACAACGTCAACAACAACAATGTCAAATAAACAACAACAACAACAACATCAACAACAACAACAATGTCAAATAAATAACAACAACAACGTCAAATAAACAACAACAATAACGTCAACAACAACAACAACAACGTCAAATAAATAACAACAACAACGTCAAATAAACAACAACAACAACAATGTCACCCACAACAACGTCAAATAAATAACAACAACAATGTCAAATATACAACAATACTAAAACAACGTCAAATAAACAACAACAACAACAACGTCAACAACAACAACAACAATGTCAAATAAACAACAACAACAACAACAACGTCAACAACAACAACAATGTCAAATAAATAACAACAACGTCAAATAAACAACAACGTCAACAACAACAACGTCAAATAAACAACAACAACAACGTCAAATAAACAACAACGTCAACAACAACAACAACGTCAAATAAACAACAACAACAACTAAGTCAACAACAACGACAACAACGTCAAAAAAACAATAACAACAACAACAACAACGTCAAATAAACAACAACAACAACAACGTCAACAACAACAACAATGTCAAATAAACAACAACAACAACGTCAACAACAACAACAACAATGTCAAATAAACAACAACAACAACGTCAAATAAACAACAACAACAACGTCAACAACAACAACAACAACAACAACGTCAAATAAACAACAACAACAACAACTATGTCAACAACAACAACAACGTCAAATAAACAACAACAACAACAACGTCAACAACAACAACGTCAAATAAACAACAACAACAACGTCAAATAAACAACAACAATAACACCGTCAAATAAACAACAACAACAACATCAAATAAACAACAACAACAACGTCAAATAAACAACAATAAAAACAACGTCAACAACAACAACAACGTCAAATAAACAGCAACAACAACAATGTCAAATAAACAATTACAACAACGTCAAATAAACAATAACAACAACAACAACAATGTAAAATAAACAACAATAACAACGTCAAATAAACAACAACAACAACAACAACGTCAACAACAACAACAACGTCAAATAAACAACAACAACAACAACGTCAAATAAACAACAACAACAACGTCAAATAAACAACAACAACAACAATAACAACAACAACAACTACTACGTCAAATAAACAACAACAACAACAACGTCAAATAAACAATAACAACAACAACAATGTCAACAACAACAACGTCAAATAAGCAACAACAACGTCAAATAAACAACAACAACGTCAAATAAACAACAAAAACAACGTCAACAACAACAACAATGTCAAATAAACAAAGACAACAACAATAACAACAACGTCGACAACAACAACTACGTCAAATAAACAACAACAACAACGTAAAATAAACAACTATGTCAACATCAATAACGTCAAATAAACAACAACAACAACAACGTCAATAACAACAACAATGTCAAGTAAACAACAACAACAACAACAACGTCAAATAAACAACAACAACAACAATAACATCAATAACAACAACAACAACGTCAACAACAACAACGTGAAATACAAACAACAACTATGTCAACAACAACATCAAATAAACAACAACAACAACAACATCAACAACAACGTCAACAACAACAACGTCAAATAAACAAAAACAACAATAACAACGTCAAATAAACAAAAACAACAACAACACCGTCAAATAAACAACAACAACAATGTCAAATAAACAACAACAACAATCTTAAATAAACAACAACAACAACGTCAAATAAACAACAACAACAACGTCAACAACAACAACAACAACGTCAAATAAACAACAACAACAACAACTATGTCAACAACAACAACAACGTCAAATAAACAACAACAACAACAAAAACGTCAACAACAACAACGTCAAATAAACAACAACAACAACGTCAAATAAACAACAACAATAACACCGTCAAATAAACAACAACAACAACATCAAATAAACAACAACAACAACGTCAAATAAACAACAATAAAAACAACGTCAACAACAACAACAACGTCAAATAAACAGCAACAACAACAATGTCAAATAAACAATTACAACAACGTCAAATAAACAATAACAACAACAACAACAATGTAAAATAAACAACAAAAACAACATCAACAACAACAACAATGTCAAATAAACAACGACAACAACAATAACAACAACGTCGACAACAACAACTACGTCAAATAAACAACAACAACAACAACGTAAAATAAACAACTATGTCAACAACAACAACATCAACAACGTCAAATAAATAACAACAACAACAACGTCAATAACAACAATAATGTCAAGTAAACAACAACAACAACAACAACGTCAAATAAACAACAACAACAACAACGTCAATAACAACAACAACAACATCAACAACAACGTGAAATAAAAACAACAACTATGTCAACAACAACATCAAATAAACAACAACAACAACAACAACGTCAACAACAACAACGTCAAATAAACAAAAACAACAATAACAACGTCAAATAAACAACAACAACAACAACACCGTCAAATAAACAACAACAACAACATCAAATAAACAACAACAACAATCTTAAATAAACAACAACAACAACGTCAAATAAACAACAACAACAACATCATCAACAACAACAACAACGTCAAATAAACAACAACAACAACTATGTCAACAACAACAACAACGTCAAATAAACAACAACAACAACAACAACGTCAAATAAACAAGAACAACAACAACGTCAAATAAACAACAACAACAACACCGTCAAATAAACAACAACAACAACAATGTCAAATAAACAACAACAACAACAACGTCAAATAAACAACAACAAAAACAACGTCAACAACAACAACAACGTCAAATAAACAACAACAACAACAACGTCAAAAACAACAACAACAATGTCAAATAAACAACAACAACAACGTCAAATAAACAACAATAATAACAACAACAACAACACCGTCAACAACAAGAACAATGTCAAATAAACAACAACAACGTCAAATAAAAAACAACAGCATCAACAACAACAACAACGTCAAATAAACAACAACAAAAATAAAAACGTCAAATAAACAACAACAACAACAACACCGTCAAATAAACAACAACAACGTCAAATAAACAACAACAACATCAACAACAACAAAAATGTCAAATAAACAACAACAACAACAACAACGTCAATAACAATAACTACGTCAAATAAACAACAACAACGTCAAACAAACAATAACAACAACAACAACGTCAACAACAACAACGTCAAATAAACAACAACAACAACGTCAAATAAACAATAACAATGTCAAATAAAGAACAACAACAACAACAACAACAACAACGTCAAATAAACAACAACAACGTCAATAACAACAACAACAATGTCAAATAAACAACAACAACAACAACACCGTCAACAACAACAACGTCAAATAAACAACAACAACAACGTCAAATAAACAACAACAACAACAATGTCAAATAAACAACAACAACAACAACAATAACAACAACAACAACGTCAAATATACAACAACAACAACAAAAACGTCAAATAAACAACAACAACAACAACGTCAACAACAACAACTACGTCAAATAAACAACAACAACAACAACGTCAAATAAACAAAAACAACAACAATGTCACCCACAACAACGTCAAATAAATAACAACAACAATGCCAAATAAACAACAATACTAAAACAGCGTCAAATAAATAACAACAACAACAACAACGTCAACAACAACAATGTCAAATAAACAACAACAACAACAACATCAACAACAACAACAATGTCAAATAAATAACAACAACAACGTCAAATAAACAACAACAATAACGTCAACAACAACAACAACAACGTCAAATAAATAACAACAACAACGTCAAATAAACAACAACAACAACAATGTCACCCACAACAACGTCAAATAAATAACAACAACAATGTCAAATATACAACAATACTAAAACAACGTCAAATAAACAACAACAACAACAACGTCAACAACAACAACAACAATGTCAAATAAACAACAACAACAACAACAACGTCAACAACAACAACAATGTCAAATAAATAACAACAACGTCAAATAAACAACAACGTCAACAACAACAACGTCAAATAAACAACAACAACAACGTCAAATAAACAACAACGTCAACAACAACAACAACGTCAAATAAACAACAACAACAACTAAGTCAACAACAACGACAACAACGTCAAATAAACAATAACAACAACAACAACAACGTCAAATAAACAACAACAACAACAACGTCAACAACAACAACAATGTCAAATAAACAACAACAACAACGTCAACAACAACAACAATGTCAAATAAACAACAACAACAACGTCAAATAAACAACAACAACAACGTCAACAACAACAACAACAACAACAACGTCAAATAAACAACAACAACAACAACTATGTCAACAACAACAACAACGTCAAATAAACAACAACAACAACAACGTCAACAACAACAACGTCAAATAAACAACAACAACAACGTCAAATAAACAACAACAATAACACCGTCAAATAAACAACAACAACAACATCAAATAAACAACAACAACAACGTCAAATAAACAACAATAAAAACAACGTCAACAACAACAACAACGTCAAATAAACAGCAACAACAACAATGTCAAATAAACAATTACAACAACGTCAAATAAACAATAACAACAACAACAACAATGTAAAATAAACAACAATAACAACGTCAAATAAACAACAACAACAACAACAACGTCAACAACAACAACAACGTCAAATAAACAACAACAACAACAACGTCAAATAAACAACAACAACAACGTCAAATAAACAACAACAACAACAATAACAACAACAACAACTACTACGTCAAATAAACAACAACAACAACAACGTCAAATAAACAATAACAACAACAACAATGTCAACAACAACAACGTCAAATAAGCAACAACAACGTCAAATAAACAACAACAACGTCAAATAAACAACAAAAACAACGTCAACAACAACAACAATGTCAAATAAACAAAGACAACAACAATAACAACAACGTCGACAACAACAACTACGTCAAATAAACAACAACAACAACGTAAAATAAACAACTATGTCAACATCAATAACGTCAAATAAACAACAACAACAACAACGTCAATAACAACAACAATGTCAAGTAAACAACAACAACAACAACAACAACGTCAAATAAACAACAACAACAACAATAACATCAATAACAACAACAACAACGTCAACAACAACAACGTGAAATACAAACAACAACTATGTCAACAACAACATCAAATAAACAACAACAACAACAACATCAACAACAACGTCAACAACAACAACGTCAAATAAACAAAAACAACAATAACAACGTCAAATAAACAAAAACAACAACAACACCGTCAAATAAACAACAACAACAATGTCAAATAAACAACAACAACAATCTTAAATAAACAACAACAACAACGTCAAATAAACAACAACAACAACGTCAACAACAACAACAACAACGTCAAATAAACAACAACAACAACAACTATGTCAACAACAACAACAACGTCAAATAAACAACAACAACAACAAAAACGTCAACAACAACAACGTCAAATAAACAACAACAACAACGTCAAATAAACAACAACAATAACACCGTCAAATAAACAACAACAACAACATCAAATAAACAACAACAACAACGTCAAATAAACAACAATAAAAACAACGTCAACAACAACAACAACGTCAAATAAACAGCAACAACAACAATGTCAAATAAACAATTACAACAACGTCAAATAAACAATAACAACAACAACAACAATGTAAAATAAACAACAATAACAACGTCAAATAAACAACAACAACAACAACAACGTCAACAACAACAACAACGTCAAATAAACAACAACAACAACAACGTCAAATAAACAACAACAACAACGTCAAATAAACAACAACAACAACAATAACAACAACAACAACTACTACGTCAAATAAACAACAACAACAACGTCAAATAAACAATAACAACAACAACAATGTCAACAACAACAACGTCAAATAAGCAACAACAACGTCAAATAAACAACAACAACGTCAAATAAACAACAAAAACAACGTCAACAACAACAACAATGTCAAATAAACAAAGACAACAACAATAACAACAACGTTGACAACAACAACTACGTCAAATAAACAACAACAACAACGTAAAATAAACAACTATGTCAACATCAACAACGTCAAATAAACAACAACAACAACAACGTCAATAACAACAACAATGTCAAGTAAACAACAACAACAACAACAACGTCAAATAAACAACAACAACAACAATAACATCAATAACAACAACAACAACGTCAACAACAACAACGTGAAATACAAACAACAACTATGTCAACAACAACATCAAATAAACAACAACAACAACAACATCAACAACAACGTCAACAACAACAACGTCAAATAAACAAAAACAACAATAACAACGTCAAATAAACAAAAACAACAACAACACCGTCAAATAAACAACAACAACAATGTCAAATAAACAACAACAACAATCTTAAATAAACAACAACAACAACGTCAAATAAACAACAACAACAACGTCAACAACAACAACAACAACGTCAAATAAACAACAACAACAACAACTATGTCAACAACAACAACAACGTCAAATAAACAACAACAACAACAACGTCAAATAAACAACAACAACAACAACGTCAAATAAACAACAACAACAACAACGTCAAATAAACAACAACAACAACAACAATGTCAAATAAACAACAACAACAACAACGTCAAATAAACAACAACAAAAACAACGTCAACAACAGAAACAACGTCAAATAAACAACAACAACAACGTCAAAAACAACAACAACAATGTCAAATAAACAACAACAACAACGTCAAATAAACAATAACAACAACAATAACAATGTCAAATAAACAACAATAACAACAACGTCAAATAAACAACAACAACAACAACAACAACGTCAACAACAACAACAACGTCAAATAAACAACAACAACAACAACATCAAATAAACAACAACAACAACAACGTCAAATAAACAACAACAACAACAACAATAACAACAACAACAACAACGTCAAATAAATAACAACAACAACAACGTCAATTAAACAACAACAACAACAACGTCAAATAAACAACAACAAAAACAACAACAACATCAACAACAACAAAAACGTCAAATAAACAACAACAACAATTACGTCAAATAAACAACAACAACAACAACAACGTTAAATAAACAATAATAACAACAACAACGTCAAATAAACAACAACAACAACGTCAAATAAACAACAACAACGTCAAATAAACAACAACAACAACGTCAAATAAACAACAACAACAACAACAACAACGCCAAATAAACAACAACAACAACAACAACGTCAACAATAACAACACCGTCAAATAAACAACAACAACAACAACGTCAAATAAACAACAACAATAACAACAACAACAACAACACCGTCAACAACAACAACAATGTCAAATAAACAACAACAACGTCAAATAAAAAACAACAACAATAACAACGTCAAATAAACAACAACAACAACAACACCGTCAAATAAACAACAACAACGTCAAATAAACAACAACAACAACAACAACAACAAAAACGTCAAATAAACAACAACAACAACAACAACAACAACGTCAATAACAATAACTACGTCAAATAAACAACAACAACGTCAAACAAACAATAACAACAACAACAACGTCAAATAAACAACAACAACAACATCAAATAAACAATAACAACGTCAAATAAAGAACAACAACAACAACAACAACGTCAAATAAACAACAACAACGTCAATAACAACAACAACAATGTCAAATAAACAACAACAACAACAACACCGTCAACAACAACAACGTCAAATAAACAACAACAACAACAATGTCAAATAAACAACAACAACAACAACAACAACAATAACAACAACAACAGCGTCAAATATACAACAACAACAACAAAAACGTCAAATAAACAACAACAACAACGTCAACAACAACAACTACGTCAAATAAACAACAACAACAACAACAACAACGTCAAATAAACAAAAACAACAACAATGTCACCCACAACAACGTCAAATAAATAACAACAACAATGTCAAATAAACAACAATACTAAAATAGCGTCAAATAAACAACAACAACAACAACAACGTCAACAACAACAATGTCAAATAAACAACAACAACAACAACAACATCAACAACAACAACAACAACAACAATGTCAAATAAATAACAACAACAACGTCAAATAAACAATAACAACAACGTCAACAACAACAACAACAACGTCAAATAAACAACAACAACAACGTCAAATAAACAACAACAACAACAATGTCACCCACAACAACGTCAAATAAATAACAACAACAATGTCAAATAAACAACAATACTAAAACAACGTCAAATAAACAACAACAACAACAACGTCAACAACAACAACAACAATGTCAAATAAACAACAACAACAACAACAACAACAATGTCAAATAAATAACAACAACGTCAAATAAACAACAACAACAACGTCAACAACAACAACGTCAAATAAACAACAACAACAACGTCAAATAAACAACAACGTCAACAACAACAACAACGTCAAATAAACAACAACAACAACTAAGTCAACAACAACGACAACAACGTCAAATAAACAACAACAAGAACAACGTCAAATAAACAACAACAACAACAACAACGTCAACAACAACAACAATGTCAAATAAACAACAACAACAATGTCAACGAAACAACAACAAAAACGTCATCAACAACAACAACGTCAAATAAACAACAACAACAACAACTATGTCAACAACAACAACAACGTCAAATAAACAACAACAACAACAACAACGTCAAAAACAATAACAACGTCAAATAAACAACAACAACAACACCGTCAAATAAACAACAACAACAACAACGTCAAATAAACAACAACAACAACAACGTAAAATAAACAACAATAAAAACAACGTCAACAACAACAACAACGTCAAATAAACAACAACAACAACAGCGTCAAATAAACAACAACAACAACAACTATGTCAACAACAACAACGTCAAATAAATAACAACAACAACAACGTCAAGTAAACAACAACAACAACGTCAAATAAACAACAACAACAACGTTAAATAAACAACAACAACAACAACTTCAAATAAACAACAACAACAACAACAACAATAATAACAACAACGTCAAATAAACAACACCAACAACAACGTTAAATAAACAACAACAACAACGTCAAATAAACAAAAACAAAAACAAAAACATCAAATAAACAACAACAACAACAACAACAATAACAACGTCAGCAACAACAACTACGTCAAATAAATAACAACAACAACGTCAAATAAACAATAACAATAACAACAACAACAACGTCAAATAAACAACAACAACAACAACAACAACGTCAAATAAACAACAACAATGTCAAATAAAGAACAACAACAACAACAACAACAACGTCAAATAAACAACAACGTCAACAACAACAACAACGTCAAATAAACAACAACAACAACTAAGTCAACAACAACGACAACAACGTCAAATAAACAACAACAACAACAATGTCAAATAAACAACAACAACGTCAACAACAACAACAATGTAAAATAAACAACAACAGCAACGTCAAATAAACAACAACAACAACGTCAACAACAACAACAACAACAACGTCAAATAAACAACAACAACAACAATGTCACCCACAACAACGTCAAATAAATAAAAACAACAATGTCAAATATACAACAATACTAAAACAACGTCAAATAAACAACAACAACAACAACGTCAACAACAACAACAACAATGTCAAATAAACAACAACAACAACAACGTCAACAACAACAACAATGTCAAATAAATAACAACAACGTCAAATAAACAACAACGTCAACAACAACAACGTCAAATAAACAACAACAACAACGTCAACAACAACAACGTCAAATAAACAACAACAACAACAACGTCAAATAAACAACAACGTCAACAACAACAACAACGTCAAATAAACAACAACAACAACTAAGTCAACAACAACGACAACAACGTCAAATAAACAACAACAAGAACAACGTCAAATAGACAACAACAACAACAACAACGTCAACAACAACAACAATGTCAAATAAACAACAACAACAATGTCAACGAAACAACAACAAAAACGTCATCAACAACAACAACGTCAAATAAACAACAACAACAACAACTATGTCAACAACAACAACAACGTCAAATAAACAACAACAACAACAACAACGTCAAAAACAATAACAACGTCAAATAAACAACAACAACAACACCGTCAAATAAACAACAACAACAACGTCAAATAAACAACAACAACAACAACGTAAAATAAACAACAATAAAAACAACGTCAACAACAACAACAACGTCAAATAAACAACAACAACAACAGCGTCAAATAAACAACAACAACAACAACTATGTCAACAACAACAACGTCAAATAAATAACAACAACAACAACAACGTCAAGTAAACAACAACAACAACGTCAAATAAACAACAACAACAACGTTAAATAAACAACAACAACAACAACTTCAAATAAACAACAACAACAACAACAATAATAACAACAACGTCAAATAAACAACACCAACAACAACGTTAAATAAACAACAACAACAACGTCAAATAAACAAAAACAAAAACAAAAACATCAAATAAACAACAACAACAACAACAACAATAACAACGTCAGCAACAACAACTACGTCAAATAAATAACAACAACAACGTCAAATAAACAATAACAATAACAACAACAACAACGTCAAATAAACAACAACAACAACAACAACAACGTCAAATAAACAACAACAATGTCAAATAAAGAACAACAACAACAACAACAACAACGTCAAATAAACAACAACGTCAACAACAACAACAACGTCAAATAAACAACAACAACAACTAAGTCAACAACAACGACAACAACAACAATGTCAAATAAACAACAACAACAACAATGTCAAATAAACAACAACAACGTCAACAACAACAACAATGTAAAATAAACAACAACAACAACGTCAAATAAACAACAACAACAACGTCAACAACAACAACAACGTCAAATAAACAACAACAACAACAATGTCACCCACAACAACGTCAAATAAATAAAAACAACAATGTCAAATATACAACAATACTAAAACAACGTCAAATAAACAACAACAACAACAACGTCAACAACAACAACAACAATGTCAAATAAACAACAACAACAACAACGTCAACAACAACAACAATGTCAAATAAATAACAACAACGTCAAATAAACAACAACGTCAACAACAACAACGTCAAATAAACAACAACAACAACGTCAAATAAACAACAACGTCAACAACAACAACAACGTCAAATAAACAACAACAACAACTAAGTCAACAACAACGACAACAACGTCAAATAAACAATAACAACAACAACAACGTCAAATAAACAACAACAACAACAACGTCAACAACAACAACAATGTCAAATAAACAACAACAACAACGTCAACAACAACAACAATGTCAAATAAACAACAACAACAACGTCAAATAAACAACAACAACAACGTTAACAACAACAACAACAACAACGTCAAATAAACAACAACAACAACAACTATGTCAACAACAACAACAACGTCAAATAAACAACAACAACAACAACAACGTCAACAACAACAACGTCAAATAAACAACAACAACAACGTCAAATAAACAACAACAATAACACCGTCAAATAAACAACAACAACAACATCAAATAAACAACAACAACAACAACAACGTCAAATAAACAACAATAAAAACAACGTCAACAACAACAACAACGTCAAATAAACAGCAACAACAACAATGTCAAATAAACAATTACAACAACGTCAAATAAACAATAACAACAACAACAACAATGTAAAATAAACAACAATAACAACGTCAAATAAACAACAACAACAACAACAACGTCAACAACAACAACAACGTCAAATAAACAACAACAACAACAACGTCAAATAAACAACAACAACAACGTCAAATAAACAACAACAACAACAATAACAACAACAACAACTACTACGTCAAATAAACAACAACAACAACGTCAAATAAACAATAACAACAACAACAATGTCAACAACAACAACGTCAAATAAGCAACAACAACGTCAAATAAACAACAACAACGTCAAATAAACAACAAAAACAACATCAACAACAACAACAATGTCAAATAAACAAAGACAACAACAATAACAACAACGTCGACAACAACAACTACGTCAAATAAACAACAACAACAACAACGTAAAATAAACAACTATGTCAACAACAACAACATCAACAACGTCAAATAAACAACAACAACAACAACGTCAATAACAACAACAATGTCAAGTAAACAACAACAACAACAACGTCAAATAAACAACAACAACAACAATAACATCAATAACAACAACAACAACGTCAACAACAACAACAATAACATCAATAACAACAACAACAACGTCAACAACAACAACGTGAAATACAAACAACAACTATGTCAACAACAACATCAAATAAACAACAACAACAACAACATCAACAACAACGTCAACAACAACAACGTCAAATAAACAAAAACAACAATAACAACGTCAAATAAACAAAAACAACAACAACACCGTCAAATAAACAACAACAACAATGTCAAATAAACAACAACAACAATCTTAAATAAACAACAACAACAACGTCAAATAAACAACAACAACAACGTCAACAACAACAACAACAACGTCAAATAAACAACAACAACAACAACTATGTCAACAACAACAACAACGTCAAATAAACAACAACAACAACAACGTCAAATAAACAACAACAACGTCAAATAAACAACAACAACAACGTCAAATAAACAACAACAACAACAACAACAATGTCAAATAAACAACAACAACAACAACAACGTCAAATAAACAACAACAAAAACAACGTCAACAACAGAAACAACGTCAAATAAACAACAACAACAACGTCAAAAACAACAACAACAATGTCAAATAAACAACAACAACAACGTCAAATAAACAATAACAACAACAACAACAACAATGTCAAATAAACAACAATAACAACAACGTCAAATAAACAACGACAACAACAACAACAACGTCAACAACAACAACAACGTCAAATAAACAACAACAACAACATCAAATAAACAACAACAACAACACCGTCAAATAAACAACAACAACAACAACAACAATAACAACAACAACAACAACAATAACACCAAATAAACAACAACAACAACAACGTCAACAACAACAACAACGTCAAATAAACAACAACAACAACAACAACAACAACTATGTCAACAACAACAACAATGTCAAATAAACAACAACAACCACAACAACAACAACGTCAACAACAACAACAACGTCAAATAAACAACAACAACAACTACAACAATGTCAAATAAACAACAACAACAACAACAACACCGTCAAATAAACAACAACAACAACATCAAAGAAACAACAACAACAACGTCAAATAAACAACAACAACAACAACCTCAACAACAACAAAAACAACGTAAAATAAACAACAACAACAACAATAACTATGTCAACAACAACAACAACGTCAAATAAACAACAACAACAACGTCAACAACAACAACGTGAAATAAACAACAACAACAACAACGTCAAATAAACAACAACGAAAACAACACCGCCAAATAAACAACAACAACAACAACGTCAAATAAACAACAACAATAACAACAACAACAACAACAACACCGTCAACAACAACAACAATGTCAAATAAACAACAACAACGTCAAATAAAAAACAACAACAATAACAACAACAACAACGTCAAATAAACAACAACAACAATAACAACGTCAAAAAAACAACAACAACAACGTCATATAAACAACAACAACGTCAAATAAACAACAACAACAACAACATCAACAACAACAAAAACGTCAAATAAACAACAACAACAACAAGAACGTCAATAACAATAACTACATCAAATAAACAACAACAACGTCAAACAAACAATAACAACAACAACAACGTCAACAACAACAACAACGTCAAATAAACAACAACAACAACGTCAAATAAACAACGACAACGTCAAATAAAGAACAACAAAAACAACGTCAAATAAACAACAACAACAATGTCAAATAAACAACAACAACAACAACGTCAAATATACAACAACAACAACAAAAACGTCAAATAAACAACAACAACAACGTCAACAACAACAACTACGTCAAAAAAACAACAACAACAACATCAAATAAACAACAACAACAACAATGTCACCCACAACAACGTCAAATAAATAACAACAACAATGTCAAATAAACAACAATACTAAAACAACGTCAAATAAACAACAACAACAACAACAACGTCAACAACAACAATGTCAAATAAACAACAACAACAACATCAACAACAACAGCAATGTCAAATAAATAACAACAACAACGTCAAATAAACAACAACAACAACGTCAACAACAACAACAACAACAACGTCAAATAAACAACAACAACAACAACGTCAAATAAACAACAACAACAACAACGTCAACAACAACAACAACAATGTCAAATAAACAACAATACTAAAACAACGTCAAATAAACAACAACAACAACAACGTCAACAACAACAACAACAATGTCAAATAAACAACAACAACAACAACATCAACAACAACAACAATGTCAAATAAATAACAACAACGTCAATTAAACAACAACAACAACGTCAACAACAACAACGTCAAATAAACAACAACAACAACGTCAAATAAACAACAACGTCAACAACAACAACAACGTCAAATAAACAACAACAACAACAACTAAGTCAACAACAACGACAACAACGTCAAATAAACAACAACAACAACGTCAAATAAACAACAACAACAACAACGTCAACAACAACAACAATGTCAAATAAACAACAACAACAACAACGTCAATAACAACAACAATGTCAAATAAACAACAACAACAACAACGTCAAATAAACAACAACAACAACGTCAACAACAACAACAACGTCAAATAAACAACAACAACAACAACAACAACAACAACAACAACGTCAACAACAACAACAATGTCAAATAAACAACAACAACAACGTCAACAACAACAACAATGTCAAATAAACAACAACAACAACGTCAAATAAACAACAACAACAACGTCAACAACAACAACAACGTCAAATAAACAACAACAACAACAACAACAACTATGTCAACAACAACAACAACGTCAAATAAACAACAACAACAAAAACAACGTCAACAACAACAACGTCAAATAAAAAACAACAACAACGTCAAATAAACAAC
>OX451739.1:247205776-247318276 GCA_948472305.1 Vicia faba
AACAACAACAACAACTATGTCAACAACAACAACAACGTCAAATAAACAACAACAACAACGTCAAATAAACAAGAACAACAACAACGTCAAATAAACAACAACAACAACACCGTCAAATAAACAACAACAACAACAATGTCAAATAAACAACAACAACAACAACGTCAAATAAACAACAACAAAAACAACGTCAACAACAACAACAACGTCAAATAAACAACAACAACAACAACGTCAAAAACAACAACAACAATGTCAAATAAACAACAACAACGTCAAATAAACAACAACAACAACAACAACGTCAACAACAACAACAATGTCAAATAAACAACAACAACTTCAAATAAACAACAACAACAACGTCATCAACAACAACAACGTCAAATAAACAACAACAACAACAACTATGTCAACAACAACAACAACGTCAAATAAACAACAACAACAACAACAACAACAACGTCAACAACAACAACAACAACGTCAAATAAACAACAACAACAACACCGTCAAATAAACAACAACAACAACAACGTCAAATAAACAACAACAACAACAACAACGTCAAATAAACAACAATAAAAACAACGTCAACAACAACAACAACGTCAAATAAACAACAACAACAACGTCAAATAAACAATAACAACAACGTCAAATAAACAATAACAACAACAACAACAACAACAACAATGTCAAATAAACAACAATAACAACGTCAAATAAACAACAACAACAACAACGTCAACAACAACAACAACGTCAAATAAACAACAACAACAACAACAACAACGTCAAATAAACAACAACAACAACGTCAAATAAACAACAACAACAACAATAACAACAACAACAACAACTACGTCAAATAAACAACAACAACAACGTCAAATAAACAATAACAACAACAACAACGTCAACAACAACAACGTCAAATAAACAACAACAACGTCAAATAAACAACAACAACGTCAAATAAACAACAAAAACAACGTCAACAACAACAACAATGTCAAATAAACAACGACAACAACAATAACAACAACGTCGACAACAACAACTACGTCAAATAAACAACAACAACAACAACGTAAAATAAACAACTATGTCAACAACAACAACATCAACAACGTCAAATAAACAACAATAACAACAACGTCAATAACAACAACAATGTCAAGTAAACAACAACAACAACAACAACAACGTCAAATAAACAACAACAACAACAACAACAACGTCAATAACAACAACAACAACGTCAACAACAACAACGTGAAATAAAAACAACAACTATGTCAACAACAACATCAAATAAACAACAACAACAACAACAACGTCAACAACAACAACGTCAAATAAACAAAAACAACAATAACAACGTCAAATAAACAACAACAACAACAACAACAACACCGTCAAATAAACAACAACAACAACGTCAAATAAACAACAACAACAATCTTAAATAAACAACAACAACAACGTCAAATAAACAACAACAACAACATCAACAACAACAACAACGTCAAATAAACAACAACAACAACAACTATGTCAACAACAACAACAACGTCAAATAAACAACAACAACAACAACGTCAAATAAACAAGAACAACAACAACGTCAAATAAACAACAACAACAACACCGTCAAATAAACAACAACAACAACAATGTCAAATAAACAACAACAACAACAACTACAAATAAACAACAAAAACAACGTCAACAACAACAACAACGTCAAATAAACAACAACAACAACAACGTCAAAAACAACAACAACAATGTCAAATAAACAACAACAACAACGTCAAATAAACAACAACAACAACAACGTCAACAACAACAACAACAATGTCAAATAAACAACAACAACAACGTCAACAACGACAACAATGTCAAATAATCAACAACAACGTCAAATAAATAACAACAACAACGTGATCAACAACAACAACGTCAAATAAACAACAACAACAACAACTATGTCAACAACAACAACAACAACAACGTCAACAACAACAACAACAACGTCAACAACAACAACAACAACGTCAAATAAACAACAACAACAACACCGTCAAATAAACAACAACAACAACGTCAAATAAACAACAACAACAACAACGTCAAATAAACAACAATAAAAACAACGTCAACAACAACAACAACGTCAAATAAACAACAACAACAACAACGTCAAATAAACAATAACAACAACGTCAAATAAACAATAACAACAACAACAACAATGTCAAATAAACAACAACAACAACGTCAACAACAACAACAATGTCAAATAAACAACAACAACGTCAAATAAACAACAACAACAACGTCATCAACAACAACAACGTCAAATAAACAACAACAACAACAACTATGTCAACAACAACAACAACGTCAAATAAACAACAACAAGAACAACAACAACAACGTCAACAACAACAACAACAACGTCAAACAAACAACAACAACAACACCGTCAAATAAACAACAACAACAACAACAACGTCAAATAAACAACAACAACAACAACAACGTCAAATAAACAACAATAAAAACAACGTCAACAACAACAACAACGTCAAATAAACAACAACAACAACGTCAAATAAACAATAACAACAACGTCAAATAAACAATAACAACAACAACAACAATGTCAAATAAACAACAATAACAACGTCAAATAAACAACAACAACAACAACGTCAACAACAACAACAACGTCAAATAAACAACAACAACAACAACAACAACGTCAAATAAACAACAACAACAACGTCAAATAAACAACAACAACAACAATAACAACAACAACAACAACTACGTCAAATAAACAACAACAACAACGTCAAATAAACAATAACAACAACAACAACGTCAACAACAACAACGTCAAATAAACAACAACAACGTCAAATAAACAACAACAACGTCAAATAAACAACAAAAACAACGTCAACAACAACAACAATGTCAAATAAACAACGACAACAACAATAACAACAACGTCGACAACAACAACTACGTCAAATAAACAACAACAACAACGTAAAATAAACAACTATGTCAACAACAACAACATCAACAACGTCAAATAAACAACAACAACAACAACGTCAATAACAACAATGTCAAGTAAACAACAACAACAACAACAACAACGTCAAATAAACAACAACAACAACAACGTCAATAACAACAACAACAACGTCAACAACAACAACGTGAAATAAAAACAACAACTATGTCAACAACAACATCAAATAAACAACAACAACAACAACAACAACGTCAACAACAACAACGTCAAATAAACAAAAACAACAATAACAACGTCAAATAAACAACAACAACAACAACACCGTCAAATAAACAACAACAACAACGTCAAATAAACAACAACAACAATCTTAAATAAACAACAACAACAACGTCAAATAAACAACAACAACAACATCAACAACAACAACAACGTCAAATAAACAACAACAACAACAACTATGTCAACAACAACAACAACGTCAAATAAACAACAACAACAACAACAACGTCAAATAAACAAGAACAACAACAACGTCAAATAAACAACAACAACAACACCGTCAAATAAACAACAACAACAATGTCAAATCAACAACAACAACAACAACGTCAAATAAACAACAAAAACAACGTCAACAACAACAACAACGTCAAATAAACAACAACAACAACAACAACGTCAAAAACAACAACAACAATGTCAAATAAACAACAACAACAACGTCAAATAAACAACAACAACAACAACGTCAACAACAACAACAACAATGTCAAATAAACAACAACAACAACGTCAACAACAACAACAATGTCAAATAATCAACAACAACGTCAAATAAATAACAACAACAACGTCAAATAAACAACAACAACAACTATGTCAACAACAACAACAACGTCAAATAAACAACAACAACAACAACGTCAACAACAACAACAACAACGTCAAATAAACAACAACAACAACACCGTCAAATAAACAACAACAACAACGTCAAATAAACAACAACAACAACAACGTCAAATAAACAACAATAAAAACAACGTCAACAACAACAACAACGTCAAATAAACAACAACAACAACAACGTCAAATAAACAATAACAACAACGTCAAATAAACAATAACAACAACAACAACAATGTCAAATAAACAACAATAACAACGTCAAATAAACAACAACAACAACAACAACAACAACGTCAACAACAACAACAACGTCAAATAAACAACAATAACAACAACGTCAAATAAACTACAACAACAACGTCAAATAAACCACAACAACAACAACAATAACAACAACAACAACAACTACGTCAAATAAACAACAACAACAACGTCAAATAAACAATAACAACAACAACAACGTCAACAACAACAACGTCAAATAAACAACAACAACGTCAAATAAACAACAACAACGTCAAATAAACAACAAAAACAACGTCAACAACAACAACAATGTCAAATAAACAACGACAACAACAATAACAACAACGTCGACAACAACAACTACGTCAAATAAACAACAACAACAACGTAAAATAAACAACTATGTCAACAACAACAACATCAACAACGTCAAATAAACAACAACAACAACAACGTCAATAACAACAACAATGTCAAGTAAACAACAACAACAACAACAATGTCAAATAAACAACAACAACAACAACGTCAATAACAACAACAACAACAACGTCAACAACAACAACGTGAAATAAAAACAACAACTATGTCAACAACAACATCAAATAAACAACAACAACAACAACAACAACGTCAACAACAACAACGTCAACAACAACAACGTCAAATAAACAAAAACAACAATAACAACGTCAAATAAACAACAACAACAACAACAACACCGTCAAATAAACAACAACAACAACAACGTCAAATAAACAACAACAACAATCTTAAATAAACAACAACAACAACGTCAAATAAACAACAACAACAACACCACCAACAACAACAACAACGTCAAATAAACAACTACAACAACTATGTCAACAACAACAACAACGTCAAATAAACAACAACAACAACAACAACGTCAAATAAACAAGAACAACAACAACGTCAAATAAACAACAACAACAACAACACCGTCAAATAAACAACAACAACAATGTCAAATAAACAACAACAACAACAACGTCAAATAAACAACAAAACAACGTCAACAACAACAACAACGTCAAATAAACAACAACAACAACAACAACGTCAAAAACAACAACAACAATGTCAAATAAACAACAACAACAACGTCAAATAAACAACAACAACAACAACAACAACGTCAACAACAACAACAATGTCAAATAAACAACAACAACAACGTCAACAACAACAACAATGTCAAATAAACAACAACAACGTCAAATAAAGAACAACAACAACGTCATCAACAACAACAACGTCAAATAAACAACAACAACAACAACTATGTCAACAACAACAACAACGTCAAATAAACAACAACAACAACAACGTCAACAACAACAACAACAACAACGTCAAATAAACAACAACAACAACACCGTCAAATAAACAACAACAACAACGTCAAATAAACAACAACAACAACAACGTCAAATAAACAACAATAAAAACAACGTCAACAACAACAACAACGTCAAATAAACAACAACAACAACAACAACGTCAAATAAACAATAACAACAACGTCAAATAAACAATAACAACAACAACAACAATGTCAAATAAACAACAATAACAACGTCAAATAAACAACAACAACAACGTCAACAACAACAACAACGTCAAATAAACAACAACAACAACAACGTCAAATAAACAACAATAAAAACAACGTCAACAACAACAACAACGTCAAATAAACAACAACAACAACAACAACAACAACGTCAAATAAACAATAACAACAACGTCAAATAAACAATAACAACAACAACAACAATGTCAAATAAACAACAACAACAACGTCAAATAAACAACAACAACGTCAAATAAACAACAAAAACTACGTCAACAACAACAACAACAACGTCAAATAAACAACGACAACAACAATAACAACAACGTCGACAACAACAACTACGTCAAATAAACAACAACAACAACAACGTAAAATAAACAACTATGTCAACAACAACAACATCAACAACGTCAAATAAACAACAACAACAACAACGTCAATAACAACAACAATGTCAAGTAAACAACAACAACAACAACAACAACGTCAAATAAACAACAACAACAACAACGTCAATAACAACAACAACAACGTCAACAACAACAACGTGAAATAAAAACAACAACTATGTCAACAACAACATCAAATAAACAACAACAACAACAACAACAACAACGTCAACAACAACAACGTCAAATAAACAAAAACAACAATAACAACGTCAAATAAACAACAACAACAACAACACCGTCAAATAAACAACAACAACAACGTCAAATAAACAACAACAACAATCTTAAATAAACAACAACAACAACGTCAAATAAACAACAACAACAACATCAACAACAACAACAACGTCAAATAAACAACAACAACAACAACAACTATGTCAACAACAACAACAACGTCAAATAAACAACAACAACAACAACAACGTCAAATAAACAAGAACAACAACAACGTCAAATAAACAACAACAACAACACCGTCAAATAAACAACAACAACAACAATGTCAAATCAACAACAACAACAACAACGTCAAATAAACAACAAAAACAACGTCAACAACAACAACAACGTCAAATAAACAACAACAACAACAACAACGTCAAAAACAACAACAACAATGTCAAATAAACAACAACAACAACGTCAAATAAACAACAACAACAACAACGTCAACAACAACAATAACAATGTCAAATAAACAACAACAACAACGTCAACAACAACAACAATGTCAAATAATCAACAACAACGTCAAATAAATAACAACAACAATGTCATCAACAACAACAACGTCAAATAAACAACAACAACAACTATGTCAACAACAACAACAACGTCAAATAAACAACAACAACAACAACATCAACAACAACAACAACAACGTCAAATAAACAACAACAACAACACCGTCAAATAAACAACAACAACAACGTCAAATAAACAACAACAACAACAACGTCAAATAAACAACAATAAAAACAACGTCAACAACAACAACAACGTCAAATAAACAACAACAACAACAACGTCAAATAAACAATAACAACAACGTCAAATAAACAATAACAACAACAACAACAATGTCAAATAAACAACAATAACAACGTCAAATAAACAACAACAACAACAACAACAACAACGTCAACAACAACAACAACGTCAAATAAACAACAATAACAACAACGTCAAATAAACAACAACAACAACGTCAAATAAACCACAACAACAACAACAATAACAACAACTACGTCAAATAAACAACAATAACAACGTCAAATAAACAATAACAACAACAACAACGTCAACAACAACAACGTCAAATAAACAACAACAACGTCAAATAAACAACAACAACGTCAAATAAACAACAAAAACAACGTCAACAACAACAACAATGTCAAATAAACAACGACAACAACAATAACAACAACGTCGACAACAACAACTACGTCAAATAAACAACAACAACAACGTAAAATAAACAACTATGTCAACAACAACAACATCAACAACGTCAAATAAACAACAACAACAACAACGTCAATAACAACAACAATGTCAAGTAAACAACAACAACAACAACAATGTCAAATAAACAACAACAACAACAACGTCAATAACAACAACAACAACAACGTCAACAACAACAACGTGAAATAGAAACAACAACTATGTCAACAACAACATCAAATAAACAACAACAACAACAACAACAACGTCAACAACAACAACGTCAAATAAACAAAAACAACAATAACAACGTCAAATAAACAACAACAACAACAACAACACCGTCAAATAAACAACATTAACAACAACGTCAAATAAACAACAACAACAATCTTAAATAAACAACAACAACAACGTCAAATAAACAACAACAACAACACCACCACCAACAACAACAACGTCAAATAAACAACAACAACAACTATGTCAACAACAACAACAACGTCAAATAAACAACAACAACAACAACAACGTCAAATAAACAAGAACAACAACAACATCAAATAAACAACAACAACAACAACACCGTCAAATAAACAACAACAACAACAATGTCAAATAAACAACAACAACAACAACGTCAAATAAACAACAAAACAACGTCAACAACAACAACAACGTCAAATAAACAACAACAAAAGCAACAACAACGTCAAAAACAACAACAACAATGTCAAATAAACAACAACAACAACGTCAAATAAACAACAACAACAACAACAACAACGTCAACAACAACAAAAATGTCAAATAAACAACAACAACAACGTCAACAACAACAACAATGTCAAATAAACAACAACAACGTCAAATAAAGAACAACAACAACGTCATCAACAACAACAACGTCAAATAAACAACAACAACAACAACTATGTCAACAACAACAACAACGTCAAATAAACAACAACAACAACAACAACGTAAACAACAACAACAACAACAACGTCAAATAAACAACAACAACAACACCGTCAAATAAACAACAACAACAACGTCAAATAAACAACAACAACAACAACGTCAAATAAACAACAATAAAAACAACGTCAACAACAACAACAACGTCAAATAAACAACAACAACAACAACAACGTCAAATAAACAATAACAACAACGTCAAATAAACAATATCAACAACAACAACAATGTCAAATAAACAACAATAACAACGTCAAATAAACAACAACAACAACGTCAACAACAACAACAACGTCAAATAAACAACAACAACAACAACAACAACGTCAAATAAACAACAACATCAACGTCAAATAAACAACAACAACAACAATAACAACAACAACAACAATAACAACAACAACAACAACTACGTCAAATAAACAACAACAACAACAAATAAACAATAACAACAACAACGTCAAATAAACAACAACAACAACGTCAAATAAACAACAACAACGTCAAATAAACAACAAAAACTACGTCAACAACAACAACAACAATGTCAAATAAACAACGACAACAACAATAACAACAACGTCGACAACAACAATTACGTCAAATAAACAACAACAACAACAACAACATAAAATAAACAACAAAAACAACTTTGTCAACAACAACAACATCAACAACGTCAAATAAACAACAACAACAAGAACGTCAATAACAACAACAATGTCAAGTAAACAACAACAACAACAACGTCAAATAAACAACAACAACAACGTCAATAACAACAACAACAACGTCAAAAAAACAACAACGTCAACCACAACAACGTGAAATAAAAACAACAACTATGTCAACAACAACAACATCAAATAAACAACAACAACAACAACGTCAAATAAACAAAAACAACAATAACAACGTCAAATAAACAACAACAACAACAACACCGTCAAATAAACAACAACAACAACGTCAAATAAACAACAACAACAATGTTATATAAACAACAACAACAACAACGTCAAATAAACAACAACAACAACAACGTCAACAACAACAACAACAACGTCAAATAAACAACAACAACAACAACAACTATGTCAACAACAACAACAACGTCAAATAAACAACAACAACAACAACAACGTCAATAACAACAACAACGTCAAATAAACAACAACAATAACAACGTCAAATAAACAACAACAACAACACCGTCAAATAAACAACAACAACAACAATGTCAAATAAACGACAACAACAACAACGTCAAATAAACAACAACAAAAACAACGTCAACAACAACAACAACGTCAAATAAACAACAACAACAACGTCAACAACAACAACAACAACGTCAAATAAACAACAACAACAACAACGTCAATAACAACAACAACAACGTCAACAACAACAACGTGAAATAAAAACAACAACTATGTCAACAACAACATCAAATAAACAACAACAACAACAACAACAACGTCAACAACAACAACGTCAAATAAACAAAAACAACAATAACAACGTCAAATAAACAACAACAACAACAACACCGTCAAATAAACAACAACAACAACGTCAAATAAACAACAACAACAATCTTAAATAAACAACAACAACAACGTCAAATAAACAACAACAACAACATCAACAACAACAACAACGTCAAATAAACAACAACAACAACAACAACTATGTCAACAACAACAACAACGTCAAATAAACAACAACAACAACGTCAAATAAACAAGAACAACAACAACGTCAAATAAACAACAACAACAACACCGTCAAATAAACAACAACAACAACAATGTCAAATCAACAACAACAACAACAACGTCAAATAAACAACAAAAACAACGTCAACAACAACAACAACGTCAAATAAACAACAACAACAACAACAACAACGTCAAAAACAACAACAACAATGTCAAATAAACAACAACAACAACGTCAAATAAACAACAACAACAACAACGTCAACAACAACAACAACAATGTCAAATAAACAACAACAACAACGTCAACAACAACAACAATGTCAAATAAACAACAACAACGTCAAATAAAGAACAACAACAACGTCATCAACAACAACAACGTCAAATAAACAACAACAACAACAACTATGTCAACAACAACAACAACGTCAAATAAACAACAACAACAACAACAACGTCAACAACAACAACAACAACGTCAAATAAACAACAACAACAACACCGTCAAATAAACAACAACAACAACGTCAAATAAACAACAACAACAACAACAACGTCAAATAAACAACAATAAAAACAACGTCAACAACAACAACAACGTCAAATAAACAACAACAACAACAACAACGTCAAATAAACAATAACAACAACGTCAAATAAACAATAACAACAACAACAACAATGTCAAATAAACAACAATAACAACGTCAAATAAACAACAACAACAACAACAACAACGTCAACAACAACAACAACGTCAAATAAACAACAATAACAACAACGTCAAATAAAAAACAACAACAACGTCAAATAAACAACAACAACAACAACAATAACAACAACAACAACAACTACGTCAAATAAACAACAACAACAACGTCAAATAAACAATAACAACAACAACAACGTCAACAACAACAACGTCAAATAAACAACAACAACGTCAAATAAACAACAACAACGTCAAATAAACAACAAAAACAACGTCAACAACAACAACAATGTCAAATAAACAACGACAACAACAATAACAACAACGTCGACAACAACAACTACGTCAAATAAACAACAACAACAACAACGTAAAATAAACAACTATGTCAACAACAACAACATCAACAACGTCAAATAAACAACAACAACAACAACAACGTCAATAACAACAACAATGTCAAGTAAACAACAACAACAACAACAACAACAACAACGTCAAATAAACAACAACAACAACAACGTCAATAACAACAACAACAACAACGTCAACAACAACAACGTGAAATAAAAACAACAACTATGTCAACAACAACATCAAATAAACAACAACAACAACAACAACAACAACGTCAACAACAACAACGTCAAATAAACAAAAACAATAATAACAACGTCAAATAAACAACAACAACAACAACAACACCGTCAAATAAACAACAACAACAACAACGTCAAATAAACAACAACAACAATCTTAAATAAACAACAACAACAACGTCAAATAAACAACAACAACAACACCACCACCAACAACAACAACGTCAAATAAACAACAACAACAACTATGTCAACAACAACAACAACGTCAAATAAACAACAACAACAACAACAACGTCAAATAAACAAGAACAACAACAACGTCAAATAAACAACAACAACAACAACACCGTCAAATAAACAACAACAACAACAATGTCAAATAAACAACAACAACAACAACGTCAAATAAACAACAAAACAACGTCAAATAAACAACAACAACAACGTCAACAACAACAACAATGTCAAATAAACAACAACAACAACGTCAACAACAACAACAATGTCAAATAAACAACAACAACGTCAAATAAAGAACAACAACAACGTCATCAACAACAACAACGTCAAATAAACAACAACAACAACAACTATGTCAACAACAACAACAACGTCAAATAAACAACAACAACGACAACAACAACGTCAACAACAACAACAACAACAACGTCAAATAAACAACAACAACAACACCGTCAAATAAACAACAACAACAACGTCAAATAAACAACAACAACAACAACAACGTCAAATAAACAACAATAAAAACAACGTCAACAACAACAACAACGTCAAATAAACAACAACAACAACAATAACGTCAAATAAACAATAACAACAACGTCAAATAAACAATAACAACAACAACAACAATGTCAAATAAACAACAATAACAACGTCAAATAAACAACAACAACAACGTCAACAACAACAACGTCAAATAAACAACAACAACAACAACAACGTCAAATAAACAACAACAACAACGTCAAATAAACAACAACAACAACAATAACAACAACAACAACAACTACGTCAAATAAACAACAACAACAACAAATAAACAATAACAACAACAACGTCAAATAAACAACAACAACAACGTCAAATAAACAACAACAACGTTAAATAAACAACAAAAACTACGTCAACAACAACAACAACAATGTCAAATAAACAACGACAACAACAATAACAACAACGTCGACAACAACAATTACGTCAAATAAACAACAACAACAACAACAACATAAAATAAACAACAAAAACAACTTTGTCAACAACAACAACATCAACAACGTCAAATAAACAACAACAACAAGAACGTCAATAACAACAACAATGTCAAGTAAACAACAACAACAACAACGTCAAATAAACAACAACAACAACAACGTCAATAACAACAACAACAACGTCAAAAAAACAACAACGTCAACCACAACAACGTGAAATAAAAACAACAACTATGTCAACAACAACAACATCAAATAAACAACAACAACAACAACGTCAAATAAACAAAAACAACAATAACAACGTCAAATAAACAACAACAACAACAACAACGTCAAAAACAACAACAACAATGTCAAATAAACAACAACAACAACGTCAAATAAACAACAACAACAACAACAACAACAACGTCAACAACAACAACAATGTCAAATAAACAACAACAACAACGTCAACAACAACAACAATGTCAAATAAACAACAACAACGTCAAATAAAGAACAACAACAACGTCATCAACAACAACAACGTCAAATAAACAACAACAACAACAACTATGTCAACAACAACAACAACGTCAAATAAACAACAACAACAACAACGTCAACAACAACAACAACAACAACGTCAAATAAACAACAACAACAACACCGTCAAATAAACAACAACAACAACGTCAAATAAACAACAACAACAACAACGTCAAATAAACAACAATAAAAACAACGTCAACAACAACAACAACGTCAAATAAACAACAACAACAACAACAACGTCAAATAAACAATAACAACAACGTCAAATAAACAATAACAACAACAACAACAATGTCAAATAAACAACAATAACAACGTCAAATAAACAACAACAACAACGTCAACAACAACAACAACGTCAAATAAACAACAACAACAACAACGTCAAATAAACAACAATAAAAACAACGTCAACAACAACAACAACGTCAAATAAACAACAACAACAACAACAACAACAACGTCAAATAAACAATAACAACAACGTCAAATAAACAATAACAACAACAACAACAATGTCAAATAAACAACAACAACAACGTCAAATAAACAACAACAACGTCAAATAAACAACAAAAACTACGTCAACAACAACAACAACAACGTCAAATAAACAACGACAACAACAATAACAACAACGTCGACAACAACAACTACGTCAAATAAACAACAACAACAACAACGTAAAATAAACAACTATGTCAACAACAACAACATCAACAACGTCAAATAAACAACAACAACAACAACGTCAATAACAACAACAATGTCAAGTAAACAACAACAACAACAACAACGTCAAATAAACAACAACAACAACAACGTCAATAACAACAACAACAACGTCAACAACAACAACGTGAAATAAAAACAACAACTATGTCAACAACAACATCAAATAAACAACAACAACAACAACAACAACAACGTCAACAACAACAACGTCAAATAAACAAAAACAACAATAACAACGTCAAATAAACAACAACAACAACAACACCGTCAAATAAACAACAACAACAACGTCAAATAAACAACAACAACAATCTTAAATAAACAACAACAACAACGTCAAATAAACAACAACAACAACATCAACAACAACAACAACGTCAAATAAACAACAACAACAACAACAACTATGTCAACAACAACAACAACGTCAAATAAACAACAACAACAACAACGTCAAATAAACAAGAACAACAACAACGTCAAATAAACAACAACAACAACACCGTCAAATAAACAACAACAACAACAATGTCAAATCAACAACAACAACAACAACGTCAAATAAACAACAAAAACAACGTCAACAACAACAACAACGTCAAATAAACAACAACAACAACAACAACGTCAAAAACAACAACAACAATGTCAAATAAACAACAACAACAACGTCAAATAAACAACAACAACAACAACGTCAACAACAACAATAACAATGTCAAATAAACAACAACAACAACGTCAACAACAACAACAATGTCAAATAATCAACAACAACGTCAAATAAATAACAACAACAATGTCATCAACAACAACAACGTCAAATAAACAACAACAACAACTATGTCAACAACAACAACAACGTCAAATAAACAACAACAACAACAACATCAACAACAACAACAACAACGTCAAATAAACAACAACAACAACACCGTCAAATAAACAACAACAACAACGTCAAATAAACAACAACAACAACAACGTCAAATAAACAACAATAAAAACAACGTCAACAACAACAACAACGTCAAATAAACAACAACAACAACAACAACGTCAAATAAACAATAACAACAACGTCAAATAAACAATAACAACAACAACAACAATGTCAAATAAACAACAATAACAACGTCAAATAAACAACAACAACAACAACAACAACGTCAACAACAACAACAACGTCAAATAAACAACAATAACAACAACGTCAAATAAACAACGACAACAACGTCAAATAAACCACAACAACAACAACAATAACAACAACTACGTCAAATAAACAACAACAACAACGTCAAATAAACAATAACAACAACAACAACGTCAACAACAACAACGTCAAATAAACAACAACAACGTCAAATAAACAACAACAACGTCAAATAAACAACAAAAACAACGTCAACAACAACAACAATGTCAAATAAACAACGACAACAACAATAACAACAACGTCGACAACAACAACTACGTCAAATAAACAACAACAACAACGTAAAATAAACAACTATGTCAACAACAACAACATCAACAACGTCAAATAAACAACAACAACAACAACGTCAATAACAACAACAATGTCAAGTAAACAACAACAACAACAACAATGTCAAATAAACAACAACAACAACAACGTCAATAACAACAACAACAACAACGTCAACAACAACAACGTGAAATAAAAACAACAACTATGTCAACAACAACATCAAATAAACAACAACAACAACAACAACAACGTCAACAACAACAACGTCAAATAAACAAAAACAACAATAACAACGTCAAATAAACAACAACAACAACAACAACACCGTCAAATAAACAACATTAACAACAACGTCAAATAAACAACAACAACAATCTTAAATAAACAACAACAACAACGTCAAATAAACAACAACAACAACACCACCACCAACAACAACAACGTCAAATAAACAACAACAACAACTATGTCAACAACAACAACAACGTCAAATAAACAACAACAACAACAACAACGTCAAATAAACAAGAACAACAACAACATCAAATAAACAACAACAACAACAACACCGTCAAATAAACAACAACAACAACAATGTCAAATAAACAACAACAACAACAACGTCAAATAAACAACAAAACAACGTCAACAACAACAACAACGTCAAATAAACAACAACAACAACAACAACAACGTCAAAAACAACAACAACAATGTCAAATAAACAACAACAACAACGTCAAATAAACAACAACAACAACAACAACAACGTCAACAACAACAAAAATGTCAAATAAACAACAACAACAACGTCAACAACAACAACAATGTCAAATAAACAACAACAACGTCAAATAAAGAACAACAACAACGTCATCAACAACAACAACGTCAAATAAACAACAACAACAACAACTATGTCAACAACAACAACAACGTCAAATAAACAACAACAACAACAACAACGTAAACAACAACAACAACAACGTCAAATAAACAACAACAACAACACCGTCAAATAAACAACAACAACAACGTCAAATAAACAACAACAACAACAACGTCAAATAAACAACAATAAAAACAACGTCAACAACAACAACAACGTCAAATAAACAACAACAACAACAACAACGTCAAATAAACAATAACAACAACGTCAAATAAACAATATCAACAACAACAACAATGTCAAATAAACAACAATAACAACGTCAAATAAACAACAACAACAACGTCAACAACAACAACAACGTCAAATAAACAACAACAACAACAACAACGTCAAATAAACAACAACATCAACGTCAAATAAACAACAACAACAACAATAACAACAACAACAACAATAACAACAACAACAACAACTACGTCAAATAAACAACAACAACAACAAATAAACAATAACAACAACAACGTCAAATAAACAACAACAACAACGTCAAATAAACAACAACAACGTCAAATAAACAACAAAAACTACGTCAACAACAACAACAACAATGTCAAATAAACAACGACAACAACAATAACAACAACGTCGACAACAACAATTACGTCAAATAAACAACAACAACAACAACAACATAAAATAAACAACAAAAACAACTTTGTCAACAACAACAACATCAACAACGTCAAATAAACAACAACAACAAGAACGTCAATAACAACAACAATGTCAAGTAAACAACAACAACAACAACGTCAAATAAACAACAACAACAACGTCAATAACAACAACAACAACGTCAAAAAAACAACAACGTCAACCACAACAACGTGAAATAAAAACAACAACTATGTCAACAACAACAACATCAAATAAACAACAACAACAACAACGTCAAATAAACAAAAACAACAATAACAACGTCAAATAAACAACAACAACAACAACACCGTCAAATAAACAACAACAACAACGTCAAATAAACAACAACAACAATGTTATATAAACAACAACAACAACAACGTCAAATAAACAACAACAACAACAACGTCAACAACAACAACAACAACGTCAAATAAACAACAACAACAACAACAACTATGTCAACAACAACAACAACGTCAAATAAACAACAACAACAACAACAACGTCAATAACAACAACAACGTCAAATAAACAACAACAATAACAACGTCAAATAAACAACAACAACAACACCGTCAAATAAACAACAACAACAACAATGTCAAATAAACGACAACAACAACAACGTCAAATAAACAACAACAAAAACAACGTCAACAACAACAACAACGTCAAATAAACAACAACAACAACGTCAACAACAACAACAACAACGTCAAATAAACAACAACAACAACAACGTCAATAACAACAACAACAACGTCAACAACAACAACGTGAAATAAAAACAACAACTATGTCAACAACAACATCAAATAAACAACAACAACAACAACAACAACGTCAACAACAACAACGTCAAATAAACAAAAACAACAATAACAACGTCAAATAAACAACAACAACAACAACACCGTCAAATAAACAACAACAACAACGTCAAATAAACAACAACAACAATCTTAAATAAACAACAACAACAACGTCAAATAAACAACAACAACAACATCAACAACAACAACAACGTCAAATAAACAACAACAACAACAACAACTATGTCAACAACAACAACGTCAAATAAACAACAACAACAACAACGTCAAATAAACAAGAACAACAACAACGTCAAATAAACAACAACAACAACACCGTCAAATAAACAACAACAACAACAATGTCAAATCAACAACAACAACAACAACGTCAAATAAACAACAAAAACAACGTCAACAACAACAACAACGTCAAATAAACAACAACAACAACAACAACAACGTCAAAAACAACAACAACAATGTCAAATAAACAACAACAACAACAACGTCAAATAAACAACAACAACAACAACGTCACCAACAACAACAACAATGTCAAATAAACAACAACAACAACGTCAACAACAACAACAATGTCAAATAAACAACAACAACGTCAAATAAAGAACAACAACAACGTCATCAACAACAACAACGTCAAATAAACAACAACAACAACAACTATGTCAACAACAACAACAACGTCAAATAAACAACAACAACAACAACAACGTCAACAACAACAACAACAACGTCAAATAAACAACAACAACAACACCGTCAAATAAACAACAACAACAACGTCAAATAAACAACAACAACAACAACAACGTCAAATAAACAACAATAAAAACAACGTCAACAACAACAACAACGTCAAATAAACAACAACAACAACAACAACGTCAAATAAACAATAACAACAACGTCAAATAAACAATAACAACAACAACAACAATGTCAAATAAACAACAATAACAACGTCAAATAAACAACAACAACAACAACAACAACGTCAACAACAACAACAACGTCAAATAAACAACAATAACAACAACGTCAAATAAACAACAACAACAACGTCAAATAAACAACAACAACAACAACAATAACAACAACAACAACAACTACGTCAAATAAACAACAACAACAACGTCAAATAAACAATAACAACAACAACAACGTCAACAACAACAACGTCAAATAAACAACAACAACGTCAAATAAACAACAACAACGTCAAATAAACAACAAAAACAACGTCAACAACAACAACAATGTCAAATAAACAACGACAACAACAATAACAACAACGTCGACAACAACAACTACGTCAAATAAACAACAACAACAACAACGTAAAATAAACAACTATGTCAACAACAACAACATCAACAACGTCAAATAAACAACAACAACAACAACAACGTCAATAACAACAACAATGTCAAGTAAACAACAACAACAACAACAACGTCAAATAAACAACAACAACAACAACGTCAATAACAACAACAACAACAACGTCAACAACAACAACGTGAAATAAAAACAACAACTATGTCAACAACAACATCAAATAAACAACAACAACAACAACAACAACAACGTCAACAACAACAACGTCAAATAATCAAAAACAATAATAACAACGTCAAATAAACAACAACAACAACAACAACACCGTCAAATAAACAACAACAACAACAACGTCAAATAAACAACAACAACAATCTTAAATAAACAACAACAACAACGTCAAATAAACAACAACAACAACACCACCACCAACAACAACAACGTCAAATAAACAACAACAACAACTATGTCAACAACAACAACAACGTCAAATAAACAACAACAACAACAACAACGTCAAATAAACAAGAACAACAACAACGTCAAATAAACAACAACAACAACAACACCGTCAAATAAACAACAACAACAACAATGTCAAATAAACAACAACAACAACAACGTCAAATAAACAACAAAACAACGTCAAATAAACAACAACAACAACGTCAACAACAACAACAATGTCAAATAAACAACAACAACAACGTCAACAACAACAACAATGTCAAATAAACAACAACAACGTCAAATAAAGAACAACAACAACGTCATCAACAACAACAACGTCAATTAAACAACAACAACAACAACTATGTCAACAACAACAACAACGTCAAATAAACAACAACAACAACAACAACAACGTCAACAACAACAACAACAACAACGTCAAATAAACAACAACAACAACACCGTCAAATAAACAACAACAACAACGTCAAATAAACAACAACAACAACAACAACGTCAAATAAACAACAATAAAAACAACGTCAACAACAACAACAACGTCAAATAAACAACAACAACAACAATAACGTCAAATAAACAATAACAACAACGTCAAATAAACAATAACAACAACAACAACAATGTCAAATAAACAACAATAACAACGTCAAATAAACAACAACAACAACGTCAACAACAACAACGTCAAATAAACAACAACAACAACAACAACGTCAAATAAACAACAACAACAACGTCAAATAAACAACAACAACAACAATAACAACAACAACAACAACTACGTCAAATAAACAACAACAACAACAAATAAACAATAACAACAACAACGTCAAATAAACAACAACAACAACGTCAAATAAACAACAACAACGTTAAATAAACAACAAAAACTACGTCAACAACAACAACAACAATGTCAAATAAACAACGACAACAACAATAACAACAACGTCGACAACAACAATTACGTCAAATAAACAACAACAACAACAACAACATAAAATAAACAACAAAAACAACTTTGTCAACAACAACAACATCAACAACGTCAAATAAACAACAACAACAAGAACGTCAATAACAACAACAATGTCAAGTAAACAACAACAACAACAACGTCAAATAAACAACAACAACAACAACGTCAATAACAACAACAACAACGTCAAAAAAACAACAACGTCAACCACAACAACGTGAAATAAAAACAACAACTATGTCAACAACAACAACATCAAATAAACAACAACAACAACAACGTCAAATAAACAAAAACAACAATAACAACGTCAAATAAACAACAACAACAACAACACCGTCAAATAAACAACAACAACAACGTCAAATAAACAACAACAACAATGTTATATAAACAACAACAACAACAACGTCAAATAAACAACAACAACAACAACGTCAACAACAACAACAACAACAACGTCAAATAAACAACAACAACAACAACTATGTCAACAACAACAACAACGTCAAATAAACAACAACAACAACAACAACGTCAATAACAACAACAACGTCAAATAAACAACAACAATAACAACGTCAAATAAACAACAACAACAACACCGTCAAATAAACAACAACAACAACAATGTCAAATAAACGACAACAACAACAACGTCAAATAAACAACAACAAAAACAACGTCAACAACAACAACAACGTCAAATAAACAACAACAACAACGTCAACAACAACATCAACAACGTCAAATAAACAACAATAAAAATGTCAAATAAACAACAACAACAACAACGTCAAATAAACAATAACAACAACAACAACAATGTCAAATAAACAACAATAACAACAACGTCAAATAAACAACAACAACAACAACAACAACAACGTCAACAACAACAACAACGTCAAATAAACAACAACAACAACAACATCAAATAAATAACAACAACTACGTCAAATAAACAACAACAACAACGTCAACAACAACAACGTCAACAACAACAACGTCAAATAAACAAAAACAACAATAACAACGTCAAATAAACAACAACAACAACAACAACACCGTCAAATAAACAACAACAACAACAACGTCAAATAAACAACAACAACAATCTTAAATAAACAACAACAACAACGTCAAATAAACAACAACAACAACACCACCAACAACAACAACAACGTCAAATAAACAACTACAACAACTATGTCAACAACAACAACAACGTCAAATAAACAACAACAACAACAACAACGTCAAATAAACAAGAACAACAACAACGTCAAATAAACAACAACAACAACAACACCGTCAAATAAACAACAACAACAATGTCAAATAAACAACAACAACAACAACGTCAAATAAACAACAAAACAACGTCAACAACAACAACAACGTCAAATAAACAACAACAACAACAACAACGTCAAAAACAACAACAACAATGTCAAATAAACAACAACAACAACGTCAAATAAACAACAACAACAACAACAACAACGTCAACAACAACAACAATGTCAAATAAACAACAACAACAACGTCAACAACAACAACAATGTCAAATAAACAACAACAACGTCAAATAAAGAACAACAACAACGTCATCAACAACAACAACGTCAAATAAACAACAACAACAACAACTATGTCAACAACAACAACAACGTCAAATAAACAACAACAACAACAACGTCAACAACAACAACAACAACAACGTCAAATAAACAACAACAACAACACCGTCAAATAAACAACAACAACAACGTCAAATAAACAACAACAACAACAACGTCAAATAAACAACAATAAAAACAACGTCAACAACAACAACAACGTCAAATAAACAACAACAACAACAACAACGTCAAATAAACAATAACAACAACGTCAAATAAACAATAACAACAACAACAACAATGTCAAATAAACAACAATAACAACGTCAAATAAACAACAACAACAACGTCAACAACAACAACAACGTCAAATAAACAACAACAACAACAACGTCAAATAAACAACAATAAAAACAACGTCAACAACAACAACAACGTCAAATAAACAACAACAACAACAACAACAACAACGTCAAATAAACAATAACAACAACGTCAAATAAACAATAACAACAACAACAACAATGTCAAATAAACAACAACAACAACGTCAAATAAACAACAACAACGTCAAATAAACAACAAAAACTACGTCAACAACAACAACAACAACGTCAAATAAACAACGACAACAACAATAACAACAACGTCGACAACAACAACTACGTCAAATAAACAACAACAACAACAACGTAAAATAAACAACTATGTCAACAACAACAACATCAACAACGTCAAATAAACAACAACAACAACAACGTCAATAACAACAACAATGTCAAGTAAACAACAACAACAACAACAACAACGTCAAATAAACAACAACAACAACAACGTCAATAACAACAACAACAACGTCAACAACAACAACGTGAAATAAAAACAACAACTATGTCAACAACAACATCAAATAAACAACAACAACAACAACAACAACAACGTCAACAACAACAACGTCAAATAAACAAAAACAACAATAACAACGTCAAATAAACAACAACAACAACAACACCGTCAAATAAACAACAACAACAACGTCAAATAAACAACAACAACAATCTTAAATAAACAACAACAACAACGTCAAATAAACAACAACAACAACATCAACAACAACAACAACGTCAAATAAACAACAACAACAACAACAACTATGTCAACAACAACAACAACGTCAAATAAACAACAACAACAACAACAACGTCAAATAAACAAGAACAACAACAACGTCAAATAAACAACAACAACAACACCGTCAAATAAACAACAACAACAACAATGTCAAATCAACAACAACAACAACAACGTCAAATAAACAACAAAAACAACGTCAACAACAACAACAACGTCAAATAAACAACAACAACAACAACAACGTCAAAAACAACAACAACAATGTCAAATAAACAACAACAACAACGTCAAATAAACAACAACAACAACAACGTCAACAACAACAATAACAATGTCAAATAAACAACAACAACAACGTCAACAACAACAACAATGTCAAATAATCAACAACAACGTCAAATAAATAACAACAACAATGTCATCAACAACAACAACGTCAAATAAACAACAACAACAACTATGTCAACAACAACAACAACGTCAAATAAACAACAACAACAACAACATCAACAACAACAACAACAACGTCAAATAAACAACAACAACAACACCGTCAAATAAACAACAACAACAACGTCAAATAAACAACAACAACAACAACGTCAAATAAACAACAATAAAAACAACGTCAACAACAACAACAACGTCAAATAAACAACAACAACAACAACGTCAAATAAACAATAACAACAACGTCAAATAAACAATAACAACAACAACAACAATGTCAAATAAACAACAATAACAACGTCAAATAAACAACAACAACAACAACAACAACAACGTCAACAACAACAACAACGTCAAATAAACAACAATAACAACAACGTCAAATAAACAACAACAACAACGTCAAATAAACCACAACAACAACAACAATAACAACAACTACGTCAAATAAACAACAATAACAACGTCAAATAAACAATAACAACAACAACAACGTCAACAACAACAACGTCAAATAAACAACAACAACGTCAAATAAACAACAACAACGTCAAATAAACAACAAAAACAACGTCAACAACAACAACAATGTCAAATAAACAACGACAACAACAATAACAACAACGTCGACAACAACAACTACGTCAAATAAACAACAACAACAACGTAAAATAAACAACTATGTCAACAACAACAACATCAACAACGTCAAATAAACAACAACAACAACAACGTCAATAACAACAACAATGTCAAGTAAACAACAACAACAACAACAATGTCAAATAAACAACAACAACAACAACGTCAATAACAACAACAACAACAACGTCAACAACAACAACGTGAAATAAAAACAACAACTATGTCAACAACAACATCAAATAAACAACAACAACAACAACAACAACGTCAACAACAACAACGTCAAATAAACAAAAACAACAATAACAACGTCAAATAAACAACAACAACAACAACAACACCGTCAAATAAACAACATTAACAACAACGTCAAATAAACAACAACAACAATCTTAAATAAACAACAACAACAACGTCAAATAAACAACAACAACAACACCACCACCAACAACAACAACGTCAAATAAACAACAACAACAACTATGTCAACAACAACAACAACGTCAAATAAACAACAACAACAACAACAACGTCAAATAAACAAGAACAACAACAACATCAAATAAACAACAACAACAACAACACCGTCAAATAAACAACAACAACAACAATGTCAAATAAACAACAACAACAACAACGTCAAATAAACAACAAAACAACGTCAACAACAACAACAACGTCAAATAAACAACAACAAAAGCAACAACAACGTCAAAAACAACAACAACAATGTCAAATAAACAACAACAACAACGTCAAATAAACAACAACAACAACAACAACAACGTCAACAACAACAAAAATGTCAAATAAACAACAACAACAACGTCAACAACAACAACAATGTCAAATAAACAACAACAACGTCAAATAAAGAACAACAACAACGTCATCAACAACAACAACGTCAAATAAACAACAACAACAACAACTATGTCAACAACAACAACAACGTCAAATAAACAACAACAACAACAACAACAACGTAAACAACAACAACAACAACAACGTCAAATAAACAACAACAACAACACCGTCAAATAAACAACAACAACAACGTCAAATAAACAACAACAACAACAACGTCAAATAAACAACAATAAAAACAACGTCAACAACAACAACAACGTCAAATAAACAACAACAACAACAACAACGTCAAATAAACAATAACAACAACGTCAAATAAACAATATCAACAACAACAACAATGTCAAATAAACAACAATAACAACGTCAAATAAACAACAACAACAACGTCAACAACAACAACAACGTCAAATAAACAACAACAACAACAACAACAACGTCAAATAAACAACAACATCAACGTCAAATAAACAACAACAACAACAATAACAACAACAACAACAATAACAACAACAACAACAACTACGTCAAATAAACAACAACAACAACAAATAAACAATAACAACAACAACGTCAAATAAACAACAACAACAACGTCAAATAAACAACAACAACGTCAAATAAACAACAAAAACTACGTCAACAACAACAACAACAATGTCAAATAAACAACGACAACAACAATAACAACAACGTCGACAACAACAATTACGTCAAATAAACAACAACAACAACAACAACATAAAATAAACAACAAAAACAACTTTGTCAACAACAACAACATCAACAACGTCAAATAAACAACAACAACAAGAACGTCAATAACAACAACAATGTCAAGTAAACAACAACAACAACAACGTCAAATAAACAACAACAACAACGTCAATAACAACAACAACAACGTCAAAAAAACAACAACGTCAACCACAACAACGTGAAATAAAAACAACAACTATGTCAACAACAACAACATCAAATAAACAACAACAACAACAACGTCAAATAAACAAAAACAACAATAACAACGTCAAATAAACAACAACAACAACAACACCGTCAAATAAACAACAACAACAACGTCAAATAAACAACAACAACAATGTTATATAAACAACAACAACAACAACGTCAAATAAACAACAACAACAACAACGTCAACAACAACAACAACAACGTCAAATAAACAACAACAACAACAACAACTATGTCAACAACAACAACAACGTCAAATAAACAACAACAACAACAACAACGTCAATAACAACAACAACGTCAAATAAACAACAACAATAACAACGTCAAATAAACAACAACAACAACACCGTCAAATAAACAACAACAACAACAATGTCAAATAAACGACAACAACAACAACGTCAAATAAACAACAACAAAAACAACGTCAACAACAACAACAACGTCAAATAAACAACAACAACAACGTCAACAACAACAACAACAACGTCAAATAAACAACAACAACAACAACGTCAATAACAACAACAACAACGTCAACAACAACAACGTGAAATAAAAACAACAACTATGTCAACAACAACATCAAATAAACAACAACAACAACAACAACAACGTCAACAACAACAACGTCAAATAAACAAAAACAACAATAACAACGTCAAATAAACAACAACAACAACAACACCGTCAAATAAACAACAACAACAACGTCAAATAAACAACAACAACAATCTTAAATAAACAACAACAACAACGTCAAATAAACAACAACAACAACATCAACAACAACAACAACGTCAAATAAACAACAACAACAACAACAACTATGTCAACAACAACAACAACGTCAAATAAACAACAACAACAACAACGTCAAATAAACAAGAACAACAACAACGTCAAATAAACAACAACAACAACACCGTCAAATAAACAACAACAACAACAATGTCAAATCAACAACAACAACAACAACGTCAAATAAACAACAAAAACAACGTCAACAACAACAACAACGTCAAATAAACAACAACAACAACAACAACAACGTCAAAAACAACAACAACAATGTCAAATAAACAACAACAACAACGTCAAATAAACAACAACAACAACAACGTCAACAACAACAACAACAATGTCAAATAAACAACAACAACAACGTCAACAACAACAACAATGTCAAATAAACAACAACAACGTCAAATAAAGAACAACAACAACGTCATCAACAACAACAACGTCAAATAAACAACAACAACAACAACTATGTCAACAACAACAACAACGTCAAATAAACAACAACAACAACAACAACGTCAACAACAACAACAACAACGTCAAATAAACAACAACAACAACACCGTCAAATAAACAACAACAACAACGTCAAATAAACAACAACAACAACAACAACGTCAAATAAACAACAATAAAAACAACGTCAACAACAACAACAACGTCAAATAAACAACAACAACAACAACAACGTCAAATAAACAATAACAACAACGTCAAATAAACAATAACAACAACAACAACAATGTCAAATAAACAACAATAACAACGTCAAATAAACAACAACAACAACAACAACAACGTCAACAACAACAACAACGTCAAATAAACAACAATAACAACAACGTCAAATAAAAAACAACAACAACGTCAAATAAACAACAACAACAACAACAATAACAACAACAACAACAACTACGTCAAATAAACAACAACAACAACGTCAAATAAACAATAACAACAACAACAACGTCAACAACAACAACGTCAAATAAACAACAACAACGTCAAATAAACAACAACAACGTCAAATAAACAACAAAAACAACGTCAACAACAACAACAATGTCAAATAAACAACGACAACAACAATAACAACAACGTCGACAACAACAACTACGTCAAATAAACAACAACAACAACAACGTAAAATAAACAACTATGTCAACAACAACAACATCAACAACGTCAAATAAACAACAACAACAACAACAACGTCAATAACAACAACAATGTCAAGTAAACAACAACAACAACAACAACAACAACGTCAAATAAACAACAACAACAACAACGTCAATAACAACAACAACAACAACGTCAACAACAACAACGTGAAATAAAAACAACAACTATGTCAACAACAACATCAAATAAACAACAACAACAACAACAACAACAACGTCAACAACAACAACGTCAAATAAACAAAAACAATAATAACAACGTCAAATAAACAACAACAACAACAACAACACCGTCAAATAAACAACAACAACAACAACGTCAAATAAACAACAACAACAATCTTAAATAAACAACAACAACAACGTCAAATAAACAACAACAACAACACCACCACCAACAACAACAACGTCAAATAAACAACAACAACAACTATGTCAACAACAACAACAACGTCAAATAAACAACAACAACAACAACAACGTCAAATAAACAAGAACAACAACAACGTCAAATAAACAACAACAACAACAACACCGTCAAATAAACAACAACAACAACAATGTCAAATAAACAACAACAACAACAACGTCAAATAAACAACAAAACAACGTCAAATAAACAACAACAACAACGTCAACAACAACAACAATGTCAAATAAACAACAACAACAACGTCAACAACAACAACAATGTCAAATAAACAACAACAACGTCAAATAAAGAACAACAACAACGTCATCAACAACAACAACGTCAAATAAACAACAACAACAACAACTATGTCAACAACAACAACAACGTCAAATAAACAACAACAACGACAACAACAACGTCAACAACAACAACAACAACAACGTCAAATAAACAACAACAACAACACCGTCAAATAAACAACAACAACAACGTCAAATAAACAACAACAACAACAACAACGTCAAATAAACAACAATAAAAACAACGTCAACAACAACAACAACGTCAAATAAACAACAACAACAACAATAACGTCAAATAAACAATAACAACAACGTCAAATAAACAATAACAACAACAACAACAATGTCAAATAAACAACAATAACAACGTCAAATAAACAACAACAACAACGTCAACAACAACAACGTCAAATAAACAACAACAACAACAACAACGTCAAATAAACAACAACAACAACGTCAAATAAACAACAACAACAACAATAACAACAACAACAACAACTACGTCAAATAAACAACAACAACAACAAATAAACAATAACAACAACAACGTCAAATAAACAACAACAACAACGTCAAATAAACAACAACAACGTTAAATAAACAACAAAAACTACGTCAACAACAACAACAACAATGTCAAATAAACAACGACAACAACAATAACAACAACGTCGACAACAACAATTACGTCAAATAAACAACAACAACAACAACAACATAAAATAAACAACAAAAACAACTTTGTCAACAACAACAACATCAACAACGTCAAATAAACAACAACAACAAGAACGTCAATAACAACAACAATGTCAAGTAAACAACAACAACAACAACGTCAAATAAACAACAACAACAACAACGTCAATAACAACAACAACAACGTCAAAAAAACAACAACGTCAACCACAACAACGTGAAATAAAAACAACAACTATGTCAACAACAACAACATCAAATAAACAACAACAACAACAACGTCAAATAAACAAAAACAACAATAACAACGTCAAATAAACAACAACAACAACAACAACGTCAAAAACAACAACAACAATGTCAAATAAACAACAACAACAACGTCAAATAAACAACAACAACAACAACAACAACAACGTCAACAACAACAACAATGTCAAATAAACAACAACAACAACGTCAACAACAACAACAATGTCAAATAAACAACAACAACGTCAAATAAAGAACAACAACAACGTCATCAACAACAACAACGTCAAATAAACAACAACAACAACAACTATGTCAACAACAACAACAACGTCAAATAAACAACAACAACAACAACGTCAACAACAACAACAACAACAACGTCAAATAAACAACAACAACAACACCGTCAAATAAACAACAACAACAACGTCAAATAAACAACAACAACAACAACGTCAAATAAACAACAATAAAAACAACGTCAACAACAACAACAACGTCAAATAAACAACAACAACAACAACAACGTCAAATAAACAATAACAACAACGTCAAATAAACAATAACAACAACAACAACAATGTCAAATAAACAACAATAACAACGTCAAATAAACAACAACAACAACGTCAACAACAACAACAACGTCAAATAAACAACAACAACAACAACGTCAAATAAACAACAATAAAAACAACGTCAACAACAACAACAACGTCAAATAAACAACAACAACAACAACAACAACAACGTCAAATAAACAATAACAACAACGTCAAATAAACAATAACAACAACAACAACAATGTCAAATAAACAACAACAACAACGTCAAATAAACAACAACAACGTCAAATAAACAACAAAAACTACGTCAACAACAACAACAACAACGTCAAATAAACAACGACAACAACAATAACAACAACGTCGACAACAACAACTACGTCAAATAAACAACAACAACAACAACGTAAAATAAACAACTATGTCAACAACAACAACATCAACAACGTCAAATAAACAACAACAACAACAACGTCAATAACAACAACAATGTCAAGTAAACAACAACAACAACAACAACGTCAAATAAACAACAACAACAACAACGTCAATAACAACAACAACAACGTCAACAACAACAACGTGAAATAAAAACAACAACTATGTCAACAACAACATCAAATAAACAACAACAACAACAACAACAACAACGTCAACAACAACAACGTCAAATAAACAAAAACAACAATAACAACGTCAAATAAACAACAACAACAACAACACCGTCAAATAAACAACAACAACAACGTCAAATAAACAACAACAACAATCTTAAATAAACAACAACAACAACGTCAAATAAACAACAACAACAACATCAACAACAACAACAACGTCAAATAAACAACAACAACAACAACAACTATGTCAACAACAACAACAACGTCAAATAAACAACAACAACAACAACGTCAAATAAACAAGAACAACAACAACGTCAAATAAACAACAACAACAACACCGTCAAATAAACAACAACAACAACAATGTCAAATCAACAACAACAACAACAACGTCAAATAAACAACAAAAACAACGTCAACAACAACAACAACGTCAAATAAACAACAACAACAACAACAACGTCAAAAACAACAACAACAATGTCAAATAAACAACAACAACAACGTCAAATAAACAACAACAACAACAACGTCAACAACAACAATAACAATGTCAAATAAACAACAACAACAACGTCAACAACAACAACAATGTCAAATAATCAACAACAACGTCAAATAAATAACAACAACAATGTCATCAACAACAACAACGTCAAATAAACAACAACAACAACTATGTCAACAACAACAACAACGTCAAATAAACAACAACAACAACAACATCAACAACAACAACAACAACGTCAAATAAACAACAACAACAACACCGTCAAATAAACAACAACAACAACGTCAAATAAACAACAACAACAACAACGTCAAATAAACAACAATAAAAACAACGTCAACAACAACAACAACGTCAAATAAACAACAACAACAACAACAACGTCAAATAAACAATAACAACAACGTCAAATAAACAATAACAACAACAACAACAATGTCAAATAAACAACAATAACAACGTCAAATAAACAACAACAACAACAACAACAACGTCAACAACAACAACAACGTCAAATAAACAACAATAACAACAACGTCAAATAAACAACGACAACAACGTCAAATAAACCACAACAACAACAACAATAACAACAACTACGTCAAATAAACAACAACAACAACGTCAAATAAACAATAACAACAACAACAACGTCAACAACAACAACGTCAAATAAACAACAACAACGTCAAATAAACAACAACAACGTCAAATAAACAACAAAAACAACGTCAACAACAACAACAATGTCAAATAAACAACGACAACAACAATAACAACAACGTCGACAACAACAACTACGTCAAATAAACAACAACAACAACGTAAAATAAACAACTATGTCAACAACAACAACATCAACAACGTCAAATAAACAACAACAACAACAACGTCAATAACAACAACAATGTCAAGTAAACAACAACAACAACAACAATGTCAAATAAACAACAACAACAACAACGTCAATAACAACAACAACAACAACGTCAACAACAACAACGTGAAATAAAAACAACAACTATGTCAACAACAACATCAAATAAACAACAACAACAACAACAACAACGTCAACAACAACAACGTCAAATAAACAAAAACAACAATAACAACGTCAAATAAACAACAACAACAACAACAACACCGTCAAATAAACAACATTAACAACAACGTCAAATAAACAACAACAACAATCTTAAATAAACAACAACAACAACGTCAAATAAACAACAACAACAACACCACCACCAACAACAACAACGTCAAATAAACAACAACAACAACTATGTCAACAACAACAACAACGTCAAATAAACAACAACAACAACAACAACGTCAAATAAACAAGAACAACAACAACATCAAATAAACAACAACAACAACAACACCGTCAAATAAACAACAACAACAACAATGTCAAATAAACAACAACAACAACAACGTCAAATAAACAACAAAACAACGTCAACAACAACAACAACGTCAAATAAACAACAACAACAACAACAACAACGTCAAAAACAACAACAACAATGTCAAATAAACAACAACAACAACGTCAAATAAACAACAACAACAACAACAACAACGTCAACAACAACAAAAATGTCAAATAAACAACAACAACAACGTCAACAACAACAACAATGTCAAATAAACAACAACAACGTCAAATAAAGAACAACAACAACGTCATCAACAACAACAACGTCAAATAAACAACAACAACAACAACTATGTCAACAACAACAACAACGTCAAATAAACAACAACAACAACAACAACGTAAACAACAACAACAACAACGTCAAATAAACAACAACAACAACACCGTCAAATAAACAACAACAACAACGTCAAATAAACAACAACAACAACAACGTCAAATAAACAACAATAAAAACAACGTCAACAACAACAACAACGTCAAATAAACAACAACAACAACAACAACGTCAAATAAACAATAACAACAACGTCAAATAAACAATATCAACAACAACAACAATGTCAAATAAACAACAATAACAACGTCAAATAAACAACAACAACAACGTCAACAACAACAACAACGTCAAATAAACAACAACAACAACAACAACGTCAAATAAACAACAACATCAACGTCAAATAAACAACAACAACAACAATAACAACAACAACAACAATAACAACAACAACAACAACTACGTCAAATAAACAACAACAACAACAAATAAACAATAACAACAACAACGTCAAATAAACAACAACAACAACGTCAAATAAACAACAACAACGTCAAATAAACAACAAAAACTACGTCAACAACAACAACAACAATGTCAAATAAACAACGACAACAACAATAACAACAACGTCGACAACAACAATTACGTCAAATAAACAACAACAACAACAACAACATAAAATAAACAACAAAAACAACTTTGTCAACAACAACAACATCAACAACGTCAAATAAACAACAACAACAAGAACGTCAATAACAACAACAATGTCAAGTAAACAACAACAACAACAACGTCAAATAAACAACAACAACAACGTCAATAACAACAACAACAACGTCAAAAAAACAACAACGTCAACCACAACAACGTGAAATAAAAACAACAACTATGTCAACAACAACAACATCAAATAAACAACAACAACAACAACGTCAAATAAACAAAAACAACAATAACAACGTCAAATAAACAACAACAACAACAACACCGTCAAATAAACAACAACAACAACGTCAAATAAACAACAACAACAATGTTATATAAACAACAACAACAACAACGTCAAATAAACAACAACAACAACAACGTCAACAACAACAACAACAACGTCAAATAAACAACAACAACAACAACAACTATGTCAACAACAACAACAACGTCAAATAAACAACAACAACAACAACAACGTCAATAACAACAACAACGTCAAATAAACAACAACAATAACAACGTCAAATAAACAACAACAACAACACCGTCAAATAAACAACAACAACAACAATGTCAAATAAACGACAACAACAACAACGTCAAATAAACAACAACAAAAACAACGTCAACAACAACAACAACGTCAAATAAACAACAACAACAACGTCAACAACAACAACAACAACGTCAAATAAACAACAACAACAACAACGTCAATAACAACAACAACAACGTCAACAACAACAACGTGAAATAAAAACAACAACTATGTCAACAACAACATCAAATAAACAACAACAACAACAACAACAACGTCAACAACAACAACGTCAAATAAACAAAAACAACAATAACAACGTCAAATAAACAACAACAACAACAACACCGTCAAATAAACAACAACAACAACGTCAAATAAACAACAACAACAATCTTAAATAAACAACAACAACAACGTCAAATAAACAACAACAACAACATCAACAACAACAACAACGTCAAATAAACAACAACAACAACAACAACTATGTCAACAACAACAACGTCAAATAAACAACAACAACAACAACGTCAAATAAACAAGAACAACAACAACGTCAAATAAACAACAACAACAACACCGTCAAATAAACAACAACAACAACAATGTCAAATCAACAACAACAACAACAACGTCAAATAAACAACAAAAACAACGTCAACAACAACAACAACGTCAAATAAACAACAACAACAACAACAACAACGTCAAAAACAACAACAACAATGTCAAATAAACAACAACAACAACAACGTCAAATAAACAACAACAACAACAACGTCACCAACAACAACAACAATGTCAAATAAACAACAACAACAACGTCAACAACAACAACAATGTCAAATAAACAACAACAACGTCAAATAAAGAACAACAACAACGTCATCAACAACAACAACGTCAAATAAACAACAACAACAACAACTATGTCAACAACAACAACAACGTCAAATAAACAACAACAACAACAACAACGTCAACAACAACAACAACAACGTCAAATAAACAACAACAACAACACCGTCAAATAAACAACAACAACAACGTCAAATAAACAACAACAACAACAACAACGTCAAATAAACAACAATAAAAACAACGTCAACAACAACAACAACGTCAAATAAACAACAACAACAACAACAACGTCAAATAAACAATAACAACAACGTCAAATAAACAATAACAACAACAACAACAATGTCAAATAAACAACAATAACAACGTCAAATAAACAACAACAACAACAACAACAACGTCAACAACAACAACAACGTCAAATAAACAACAATAACAACAACGTCAAATAAACAACAACAACAACGTCAAATAAACAACAACAACAACAACAATAACAACAACAACAACAACTACGTCAAATAAACAACAACAACAACGTCAAATAAACAATAACAACAACAACAACGTCAACAACAACAACGTCAAATAAACAACAACAACGTCAAATAAACAACAACAACGTCAAATAAACAACAAAAACAACGTCAACAACAACAACAATGTCAAATAAACAACGACAACAACAATAACAACAACGTCGACAACAACAACTACGTCAAATAAACAACAACAACAACAACGTAAAATAAACAACTATGTCAACAACAACAACATCAACAACGTCAAATAAACAACAACAACAACAACAACGTCAATAACAACAACAATGTCAAGTAAACAACAACAACAACAACAACGTCAAATAAACAACAACAACAACAACGTCAATAACAACAACAACAACAACGTCAACAACAACAACGTGAAATAAAAACAACAACTATGTCAACAACAACATCAAATAAACAACAACAACAACAACAACAACAACGTCAACAACAACAACGTCAAATAAACAAAAACAATAATAACAACGTCAAATAAACAACAACAACAACAACAACACCGTCAAATAAACAACAACAACAACAACGTCAAATAAACAACAACAACAATCTTAAATAAACAACAACAACAACGTCAAATAAACAACAACAACAACACCACCACCAACAACAACAACGTCAAATAAACAACAACAACAACTATGTCAACAACAACAACAACGTCAAATAAACAACAACAACAACAACAACGTCAAATAAACAAGAACAACAACAACGTCAAATAAACAACAACAACAACAACACCGTCAAATAAACAACAACAACAACAATGTCAAATAAACAACAACAACAACAACGTCAAATAAACAACAAAACAACGTCAAATAAACAACAACAACAACGTCAACAACAACAACAATGTCAAATAAACAACAACAACAACGTCAACAACAACAACAATGTCAAATAAACAACAACAACGTCAAATAAAGAACAACAACAACGTCATCAACAACAACAACGTCAATTAAACAACAACAACAACAACTATGTCAACAACAACAACGTCAAATAAACAACAACAACAACAACAACAACGTCAACAACAACAACAACAACAACGTCAAATAAACAACAACAACAACACCGTCAAATAAACAACAACAACAACGTCAAATAAACAACAACAACAACAACAACGTCAAATAAACAACAATAAAAACAACGTCAACAACAACAACAACGTCAAATAAACAACAACAACAACAATAACGTCAAATAAACAATAACAACAACGTCAAATAAACAATAACAACAACAACAACAATGTCAAATAAACAACAATAACAACGTCAAATAAACAACAACAACAACGTCAACAACAACAACGTCAAATAAACAACAACAACAACAACAACGTCAAATAAACAACAACAACAACGTCAAATAAACAACAACAACAACAATAACAACAACAACAACAACTACGTCAAATAAACAACAACAACAACAAATAAACAATAACAACAACAACGTCAAATAAACAACAACAACAACGTCAAATAAACAACAACAACGTTAAATAAACAACAAAAACTACGTCAACAACAACAACAACAATGTCAAATAAACAACGACAACAACAATAACAACAACGTCGACAACAACAATTACGTCAAATAAACAACAACAACAACAACAACATAAAATAAACAACAAAAACAACTTTGTCAACAACAACAACATCAACAACGTCAAATAAACAACAACAACAAGAACGTCAATAACAACAACAATGTCAAGTAAACAACAACAACAACAACGTCAAATAAACAACAACAACAACAACGTCAATAACAACAACAACAACGTCAAAAAAACAACAACGTCAACCACAACAACGTGAAATAAAAACAACAACTATGTCAACAACAACAACATCAAATAAACAACAACAACAACAACGTCAAATAAACAAAAACAACAATAACAACGTCAAATAAACAACAACAACAACAACACCGTCAAATAAACAACAACAACAACGTCAAATAAACAACAACAACAATGTTATATAAACAACAACAACAACAACGTCAAATAAACAACAACAACAACAACGTCAACAACAACAACAACAACAACGTCAAATAAACAACAACAACAACAACTATGTCAACAACAACAACAACGTCAAATAAACAACAACAACAACAACAACGTCAATAACAACAACAACGTCAAATAAACAACAACAATAACAACGTCAAATAAACAACAACAACAACACCGTCAAATAAACAACAACAACAACAATGTCAAATAAACGACAACAACAACAACGTCAAATAAACAACAACAAAAACAACGTCAACAACAACAACAACGTCAAATAAACAACAACAACAACGTCAACAACAACATCAACAACGTCAAATAAACAACAATAAAAATGTCAAATAAACAACAACAACAACAACGTCAAATAAACAATAACAACAACAACAACAATGTCAAATAAACAACAATAACAACAACGTCAAATAAACAACAACAACAACAACAACAACAACGTCAACAACAACAACAACGTCAAATAAACAACAACAACAACAACATCAAATAAATAACAACAACAACGTCAAATAAACAACAACAACAACAACAATAACAACAACAACAACAACGTCAAATAAACAACAACAACAACGTCAATTAAACAACAACAACAACAACGTCAAATAAACAACAACAACATCAACAACAACAAAAACGTCAAATAAACAACAACAACAACAACAATAACAACTACGTCAAATAAACAACAACAACAACGTTAAATAAACAATAACAACAACAACAACGTCAAATAAACAACAACAACAACACCGTCAAATAAACAACAACAACGTCAAATAAACAACAACAACGTCAAATAAACAACAACAACAACAATGCCAAATAAACAACAACAACAACGTCAACAACAACAACAACGTCAAATAAACAACAACAACAACAACTATGTCAACAACAACAACAACGTCAAATAAACAACAACAACAACAACGTCAACAACAACAACAACAACGTCAAATAAACAACAACAACAACAACAACAACAACGTCAAATAAACAACAACAACAACACCGTCAAATAAACAACAACAACAACGTCAAATAAACAACAACAACAACAACGTCAAATAAACAACAACAACAACAACAACAACAACGTAAAATAAACAAGAACAACAACTATGTCAACAACAACAACAACGTCAAATAAACAACAACAACAACAACGTCAACAACAACAACGTCAAATAAACAACAACAACAACAACAACAACGTCAAATAAACAACAACAAAAACAACACCGTCAAATAAACAACAACAATAACAACGTCAAATAAACAACAATAATAACAACAACAACAACAACAACAACACCGTCAACAACAACAATGTCAAATAAACAACAACAACGTCAAATAAAAAACAACAACATCAACAACAACAACAACGTCAAATAAACAACAACAACAATAACAACGTCAAATAAACAACAACAACAACAACAACAACACCGTCAAATAAACAACAACAATGTCAAATAAACAACAACAACATCAACAACAACAAAAACGTCAAATCAACAACAACAACAACGTCAATAACAATAACTACGTCAAATAAACAACAACAACGTCAAACAAACAATAACAACAACAACAACGTCAACAACAACAACGTCAAATAAACAACAACAACAATGTCAAATAAACAATAACATCGTCAAATAAAGAACAACAACAACAACAACAACAACGTCAAATAAACAACAACAACGTCAACAACAACAACAACTATGTCAAATAAACAACAACAACAACAACACCGTCAACAACAACAAAAACGTCAAATAAACAACAACAACAACGTCAAATAAACAACAACAACAACAACAACAACAATGTCAAATAAACAATAACAACAACAACAACAATAACAACAACAACAACGTCAAATATACAACAACAACAACAACAAAAATGTCAAATAAACAACAACAACAACGTCAACAACAACAACTACGTCAAATAAACAACAACAACAACAACGTCAAATAAACAACAACAACAACAACACCGTCAAATAAACAACAACAACATCAAATAAACAACAACAACAACAACGTCAAATAAACAACAATAAAAACAACGTCAACAACAACAACAACGTCAAATAAACAACAACAACAACAACAACGTCAAATAAACAATTACAACAACGTCAAATAAACAATAACAACAACAACAACAACAATGTCAAATAAACAACAATAACAACGTCAAATAAACAACAACAACAACAACGTCAACAACAACAACAACAACGTCAAATAAACAACAACAACAACAATAACAACAACAACAACAACTACGTCAAATAAACAACAACAACAACGTCAAATAAACAATAACAACAACAACAACGTCAACAACAACAACGTCAAATAAACAACAACAACGTCAAATAAACAACAACAACAACGTCAAATAAACAACAAAAACAACGTCAACAACAACAACAATGTCAAATAAACAACGACAACAACAATAACAACAACGTCGACAACAACAACTACGTCAAATAAACAACAACAACAACGTAAAATAAACAACTATGTCAACAACAACAACATCAACAACGTCAAATAAACAACAACAACAACAACGTCAATAACAACAACAATGTCAAGTAAACAACAACAACAACAACAACGTCAAATAAACAACAACAACAACAACGTCAATAACAACAACAACAACGTCAACAACAACAACGTGAAATAAAAACAACAACTATGTCAACAACAACATCAAATAAACAACAACAACAACAACAACAACAACGTCAACAACAACAACGTCAAATAAACAAAAACAACAATAACAACGTCAAATAAACAACAACAACAACACCGTCAAATAAACAACAACAACAACGTCAAATAAACAACAACAACAATGTTAAATAAACAACAACAACAACAACGTCAAATAAACAACAACAACAACAACGTCAACAACAACAACAACAACAACAACGTCAAATAAACAACAACAACAACAACAACTATGTCAACAACAACAACGTCAAATAAACAACAACAACAACAACAACAACAACGTCAATAACAACAACAACGTCAAATAAACAACAACAACAACAACGTCAAATAAACAACAACAACAACACCGTCAAATAAACAACAACAACAACAATGTCAAATAAACGACAACAACAACAACGTCAAATAAACAACAACAAAAACAACGTCAACAACAACAACAACGTCAAATAAACAACAACAACAACGTCAACAACAACAACAACAACGTCAAATAAACAACAATAACAACGTCAAATAAACAACAACAACAACGTCAAATAAACAATAACAACAACAACAACAATGTCAAATAAACAACAATAACAACAACGTCAAATAAACAACAACAACAACAACAACAACAACGTCAACAACAACAACAACGTCAAATAAACAACAACAAAAACAACATCAAATAAATAACAACAACAACGTCAAATAAACAACAACAACAACAACGTCAAATAAACAACAACAACAACAACAATAACAACAACAACAACAACAACGTCAAATAAACAACAACAACAACGTCAATTAAACAACAACAACAACAACGTCAAATAAACAACAACAACATCAATAACAACAAAAACGTCAAATAAACAACAACAACAACAACAATAACAACTACGTCAAATAAACAACAACAACAACGTTAAATAAACAATAACAACAACAACAACGTCAAATAAACAACAACAACAACACCGTCAAATAAACAACAACAACGTCAAATAAACAACAACAACGTCAAATAAACAACAACAACAACAATGCCAAATAAACAACAACAACAACGTCAACAACAACAACAACGTCAAATAAACAACAACAACAACAACTATGTCAACAACAACAACAACGTCAAATAAACAACAACAACAACAACGTCAACAACAACAAAAACAACGTCAAATAAACAACAACAACAACAACAACAATGTCAAATAAACAACAACAACAACACCGTCAAATAAACAACAACAACAACGTCAAATAAACAACAACAACAACAACGTCAAATAAACAACAACAACAACAACAACGTAAAATAAACAACAACAACAACTATGTCAACAACAACAACAACGTCAAATAAACAACAACAACAACAACAACGTCAACAACAACAACGTCAAATAAACAACAACAACAACAACAACAACGTCAAATAAACAACAACAAAAACAACACCGTCAAATAAACAACAACAATAACAACGTCAAATAAACAACAATAATAACAACAACAACAACAACAACACCGTCAACAACAACAATGTCAAATAAACAACAACAACGTCAAATAAAAAACAACAACATCAACAACAACAACAACGTCAAATAAACAACAACAACAATAACAACGTCAAATAAACAACAACAACAGCAACAACAACACCGTCAAATAAACAACAACAATGTCAAATAAACAACAACAACATCAACAACAACAAAAACGTCAAATCAACAACAACAACAACGTCAATAACAATAACTACGTCAAATAAACAACAACAACGTCAAACAAACAATAACAACAACAACAACGTCAACAACAACAACGTCAAATAAACAACAACAACAACGTCAAATAAACAATAACATCGTCAAATAAAGAACAACAACAACAACAACAACAACGTCAAATAAACAACAACAACGTCAACAACAACAACAACTATGTCAAATAAACAACAACAACAACAACACCGTCAACAACAACAAAAACGTCAAATAAACAACAACAACAACGTCAAATAAACAACAACAACAACAATGTCAAATAAACAATAACAACAACAACAACAATAACAACAACAACAACGTCAAATATACAACAACAACAACAAAAACGTCAAATAAACAACAACAACAACGTCAACAACAACAACTACGTCAAATAAACAACAACAACAACAACGTCAAATAAACAACAACAACAACACCGTCAAATAAACAACAACACCATCAAATAAACAACAACAACAACAACGTCAAATAAACAACAATAAAAACAACGTCAACAACAACAACAACGTCAAATAAACAACAACAACAACAACAACGTCAAATAAACAATTACAACAACGTCAAATAAACAATAACAACAACAACAACAACAATGTCAAATAAACAACAATAACAACGTCAAATAAACAACAACAACAACAACGTCAACAACAACAACAACAACAACGTCAAATAAACAACAACAACAACGTCAAATAAACAACAACAACAACAATAACAACAACAACAACAACTACGTCAAATAAACAACAACAACAACGTCAAATAAACAATAACAAGAACAACAACGTCAACAACAACAACGTCAAATAAACAACAACAACGTCAAATAAACAACAACAACGTCAAATAAACAACAAAAACAACGTCAACAACAACAACAATGTCAAATAAACAACGACAACAACAATAACAACAACGTCGACAACAACAACTACGTCAAATAAACAACAACAACAACGTAAAATAAACAACTATGTCAACAACAACAACATCAACAACGTCAAATAAACAACAACAACAACAACGTCAATAACAACAACAATGTCAAGTAAACAACAACAACAACAACAACGTCAAATAAACAACAACAACAACAACGTCAATAACAACAATAACAACGTCAACAACAACAACGTGAAATAATAACAACAACTATGTCAACAACAACATCAAATAAACAACAACAACAACAACAACAACGTCAACAACAATAACGTCAAATAAACAAAAACAACAATAACAACGTCAAATAAACAACAACAACAACACCGTCAAATAAACAACAACAACAACGTCAAATAAACAACAACAACAACAATGTCAAATAAACAATAACAACAACAACAACAATAACAACAACAACAACGTCAAATATACAACAACAACAACAAAAACGTCAAATAAACAACAACAACAACGTCAACAACAACAACTACGTCAAATAAACAACAACAACAACAACGTCAAATAAACAACAACAACAACACCGTCAAATAAACAACAACACCATCAAATAAACAACAACAACAACAACGTCAAATAAACAACAATAAAAACAACGTCAACAACAACAACAACGTCAAATAAACAACAACAACAACAACAACGTCAAATAAACAATTACAACAACGTCAAATAAACAATAACAACAACAACAACAACAATGTCAAATAAACAACAATAACAACGTCAAATAAACAACAACAACAACAACGTCAACAACAACAACAACAACAACGTCAAATAAACAACAACAACAACGTCAAATAAACAACAACAACAACAATAACAACAACAACAACAACTACGTCAAATAAACAACAACAACAACGTCAAATAAACAATAACAAGAACAACAACGTCAACAACAACAACGTCAAATAAACAACAACAACGTCAAATAAACAACAACAACGTCAAATAAACAACAAAAACAACGTCAACAACAACAACAATGTCAAATAAACAACGACAACAACAATAACAACAACGTCGACAACAACAACTACGTCAAATAAACAACAACAACAACGTAAAATAAACAACTATGTCAACAACAACAACATCAACAACGTCAAATAAACAACAACAACAACAACGTCAATAACAACAACAATGTCAAGTAAACAACAACAACAACAACAACGTCAAATAAACAACAACAACAACAACGTCAATAACAACAATAACAACGTCAACAACAACAACGTGAAATAATAACAACAACTATGTCAACAACAACATCAAATAAACAACAACAACAACAACAACAACGTCAACAACAATAACGTCAAATAAACAAAAACAACAATAACAACGTCAAATAAACAACAACAACAACACCGTCAAATAAACAACAACAACAACGTCAAATAAACAACAACAACAATCTTAAATAAAAAACAACAACAACGTCAAATAAACAACAACAACAACATCAACAACAACAACAACAACGTCAAATAAACAACAACAACAACAACAACTATGTCAACAACAACAACAACGTCAGATAAACAACAACAACAACAACGTCAAATAAACAAGAACAACAACAACGTCAAATAAACAACAACAACAACACCGTCAAATAAACAACAACAACAACAATGTCAAATAAACAACAACAACAACAACAACGTCAAATAAACAACAACAAAAACAACGTCAACAACAACAACAACGTCAAATAAACAACAATAACAACAACAACGTCAAAACAACAACAACAATGTCAAATAAACAACAACAACAACGTCAAATAAACAACAACAACAACAACAACGTCAACAACAACAACAATGTCAAATAAACAACAACAACAACGTCAACAACAACAACAACAATGTCAAATAAACAACAACAACGTCAAATAAACAACAACAACAACGTCATCAACAACAACAACGTCAAATAAACAACAACAACAACAACTATGTCAACAACAACAACAACGTCAAATAAACAACAACAACAACAACAACGTCAACAACAACAACAACAATGTCAAATAAACAACAACAACAACACTGTCAAATAAACAACAATAAAAACAACGTCAACAACAACAACAACGTCAAATAAACAACAACAACAACGTCAAATAAACAATAACAACAACGTCAAATAAACAATAACAACAACAACAACAACAATGTCAAATAAACAACAATAACAACGTCAAATAAACAACAACAACAACAACAACAACAACGTCAACAACAACAACAACGTCAAATAAACAATAACAACAACAACAACGTCAAATAAACAACAACAACAACGTCAAATAAACAACAATAACAACAATAACAACAACAACAACAACTACGTCAAATAAACAACAACAACAACAAATAAACAATAACAACAACAACGTCAAATAAACAACAACAACAACGTCAAATAAACAACAACAACAACGTCAAATAAACAACAAAAACAACGTCAACAACATCAACAACAATGTCAAATAAACAACGACAACAACAATAACAACAACGTCGACAACAACAATTACGTCAAATAAACAACAACAACAACAACAACGTAAAATAAACAACAAAAACAACTTTGTCAACAACAACAACATCAACAACGTCAAATAAACAACAACAACAACAACAAGAACGTCAATAACAACAACAATGTCAAGTAAACAACAACAACAACGTCAAATAAACAACAACAACAACAACGTCAATAACAACAACAACAACGTCAAAAAAACAACAACGTCAACCACAACAACGTGAAATAAAAACAACAACTATGTCAACAACAACAACATCAAATAAACAACAACAACAACGTCAAATAAACAAAAACAACGTCAAATAAACAACAACAACAACAACACCGTCAAATAAACAACAACAACAACGTCAAATAAACAACAACAATAATGTTAAATAAACAACAACAACAACAACGTCAAATAAACAACAACAACAACGTCAACAACAACAACAACAACAACGTCAAATAAACAACAACAATAACAACAACTATGTCAACAACAACAACAACGTCAAATAAACAACAACAACAACAACAACGTCAATAACAACAACAACGTCAAATAAACAACAACAACAACAACAACAACAACGTCAAATAAACAACAACAACAACACCGTCAAATAAACAACAACAACAACAATGTCAAATAAACAACAACAACAACAACGTCAAATAAACAACAACAAAAACAACGTCAACAACAACAACAACGTCAAATAAACAACAACAACAACGTCAACAACAACAACAACAACGTCAAATAAACAACAACAACAACGTCAAATAAACAATAACAACAATAACAACAATGTCAAATAAACAACAATAACAACAACGTCAAATAAACAACAACAACAACAACAACAACGTCAACAACAACAACAACAACGTCAAATAAACAACAACAACAACAACAACATCAAATAAATAACAACAACAACGTCAAATAAACAACAACAACAACAACAATAACAACAACAACAACAACGTCAAATAAACAACAACAACAACGTCAATTAAATAACAACAACAACGTCAAATAAACAACAACAACATCAACAACAACAAAAACGTCAAATAAACAACAACAACAACAACAACAACAATAACAACTACGTCAAATAAACAACAACAACAATGTTAAATAAACAATAACAACAACAACAACGTCAAATAAACAACAACAACAACACCGTCAAATAAACCACAACAACGTCAAATAAACAACAACAACAACGTCAAATAAACAACAACAACAACAACGCCAAATAAACAACAACAACAACGTCAACAACAACAACAACGTCAAATAAACAACAACAACAACAACTATGTCAACAACAACAACAACGTCAAATAAACAACAACAACAACAACGTCAACAACAACAACAACGTCAAATAAACAACAACAACAACAACAACAACGTAAAATAAACAACAACAACAACAACTATGTCAACAACAACAACAACATCAAATAAACAACAACAACAACAACAACGTCAAATAAACAACAACAACAACAACGTCAAATAAACAACAACAAAAACAACACCGTCAAATAAACAACAACAACAACAACGTCAAATAAACAACAATAATAACAACAACAACAACAACACCGTCAACAACAACAATGTCAAATAAATAACAACAACGTCAAATAAATAACAACAACATCAACAACAACAACAACGTCAAATAAACAACAACAACAATAACAACGTCAAATAAACAACAACAACAACAACAACAACAACAACACCGTCAAATAAACAACAACAATGTCAAATAAACAACAACAACATCAACAACAACAAAAACGTCAAATCAACAACAACAACAACAACGTCAATAACAATAACTACGTGAAATAAACAACAACAACGTCAAACAAACAATAACAACAACAACAACGTCAAAAACAACAACGTCAAATAAACAACAACAACAACGTCAAATAAACAATAACAACGTCAAATAAAGAACAACAACAACAACAACAACAACGTCAAATAAACAACAACAACGTCAACAACAACAACAACTATGTCAAATAAACAATAACAACAACAACACCGTCAACAACAACAACGTCAAATAAACAACAACAACAACGTCAAATAAACAACAACAACAACAACAACAATGTCAAATAAACAATAACAACAACAACAACAATAACAACAACAACAACGTCAAATATACAACAACAACAACAAAAACGTCAAATAAACAACAACAACAACGTCAACAACAACAACAACGTCAAATAAACAACAACAACAACGTCAAATAAACAACAACAACAACAATGTCACCCACAACAACGTCAAATAAATAACAACAACAATGTCAAATAAACAACAATACTAAAACAACGTCAAATAAACAACAACAACAACAATGTCAACAACAACAACAACAATGTCAAATAAACAACAACAACAACAACAACGTCAACAACAACAACAATGTCAAATAAATAACAACAACAACGTCAAATAAACAACAACCACAACAACGTCAACAACAACAACGTCAAATAAACAACAACAACAACAACAACGTCAAATAAACAACAACGTCAACAACAACAACGTCAAATAAACAACAACAACTAAGTCAACAACAACGACAACAACGTCAAATAAACAACAACAAGAACAACGTCAAATAAACAACAACAACAACGTCAACAACAACAACATTGTCATATAAACAACAACAACAACGTCAACAACAACAACAATGTCAAATAAACAACAACAACAACGTCAAATAAACAACAATAACAACGTCAACAACAACAACAACGTCAAATAAACAACAACAACAACAACTATGTCAACAACAACAACAACGTCAAATAAACAACAACAACAACAACAACAACGTCAACAACAACAACAACGTCAAATAAACAATAACAACAACGTCAAATAAACAACAACAACACCGTCAAATAAACAATAACAACAACGTCAAATAAACAACAACAACAACAACGTCAAATAAAAAACAATAAAAACAACGTCAACAACAACAATAACGTCAAATAAACAACAACAACAACAACGTCAACAACAACAACAACGTCAAATAAACAATAACAACAACGTCAAATAAACAATAACAACAACAACAACAATGTCAAATAAACAACAATAACAACGTCAAATAAACAACAACAACAACGTCAAATAAACAACAACATCAACAACAACAACGTCAAATAAACAACAATAACAACGTCAAATAAATAACAACAACAACAATAACAACAACAACTACTACGTCAAATAAACAACAACAACAACGTCAAATAAACAATAACAACAACAACAGCGTCAACAACAACGTCAAATAAACAACAACAACAACAACGTCAAATAAACAACAACAACAACAACGTCAATAACAACAACAACAACGTCAAAAAAACAACAACGTCAACCACAACAACGTGAAATAAAAACAATAACTATGTCAACAATAACAACGTCAAATAAACAACAACAACAACAACACCGTCAAATAAACAACAACAACAACGTCAAATAAACAACAACAACAATGTTAAATAAACAACAACAACAACAACGTCAAATAAACAACAACAACAACAACGTCAACAACAACAACAACAACAACGTCAAATAAACAACAACAACAACAACAACTATGTCAAGAACAACAACAACGTCAAATAAACAACAACAACAACAACAACAACGTCAATAACAACAACAACGTCAAATAAACAACAACAACAACAACGTCAAATAAACAACAACAACAACACCGTCAAATAAACAACAACAACAACAATGTCAAATAAACGACAACAACAACAATGTCAAATAAACAACAACAAAAACAACGTCAACAACAACACCAACGTCAAATAAACAACAATAACAACGTCAACAACAACAACAACAACGTCAAATAAACAACAATAACAACGTCAAATAAACAACAACAACAACAACAACGTCAAATAAACAATAACAACAACGTCAACTAACAACAACAACAACAACAACAACGTCAACAACAACAACAACGTCAAATAAACAACAACAACAACAACATCAAATAAATAACAACAACAACGTCAAATAAACAACAACAACAACAACAATAACAACAACAACAACAACGTCAAATAAACAACAACAACAACGTCAATTAAACTACAACAACAACAACATCAAATAAACAACAACAACATCAACAACAACAAAAACGTCAAATAAACAACAACAACAACAACAATAGCAACTACGTCAAATAAACAACAACAACAACAACGTTAAATAAACAATAACAACAACAACAACGTCAAATAAACAACAACAACAACACCGTCAAATAAACAACAACAACGTCAAATAAACAACAACAACGTCAAATAAACAACAACAACAACAATGCCAAATAAACAACAACAACAACGTCAACAACAACAACAACGTCAAATAAACAACAACAACAACAACTATGTCAACAACAACAACAACGTCAAATAAACAACAACAACAACAACGTCAACAACAACAACAACAACGTCAAATAAACAACAACAACAACAACAACAACGTCAAATAAACAACAACAACAACACCGTCAAATAAACAACAACAACAACGTCAAATAAACAACAACAACAACAACGTCAAATAAACAACAACAACAACAACAACAACGTAAAATAAACAACAACAACAACTATGTCAACAACAACAACAACGTCAAATAAACAACAACAACAACAACAACGTCAACAACAACAACGTCAAATAAACAACAACAACAACAACAACGTCAAATAAACAACAACAAAAACAACACCGTCAAATAAACAACAACAATAACAACGTCAAATAAACAACAATAATAACAACAACAACAACAACACCGTCAACAACAACAATGTCAAATAAACAACAACAACGTCAAATAAAAAACAACAACATCAACAACAACAACAACGTCAAATAAACAACAACAACAATAACAACGTCAAATAAACAACAACAACCACAACAACAACACCGTCAAATAAACAACAACAATGTCAAATAAACAACAACAACATCAACAACAACAAAAACGTCAAATCAACAACAACAACAACGTCAATAACAATAACTACGTCAAATAAACAACAACAACGTCAAACAAACAATAACAACAACAACAACGTCAACAACAACAACGTCAAATAAACAACAACAACAACGTCAAATAAACAATAACATCGTCAAATAAAGAACAACAACAACAACAACGTCAAATAAACAACAACAACGTCAACAACAACAACAACTATGTCAAATAAACAACAACAACAACAACACCGTCAACAACAACAAAAACGTCAAATAAACAACAACAACAACGTCAAATGAACAACAACAACAACAACAACAACGTCAAATAAACAATAACAACAACAACAACAATAACAACAACAACAACGTCAAATATACAACAACAACAACAACAAAAACGTCAAATAAACAACAACAACAACGTCAACAACAACAACTACGTCAAATAAACAACAACAACAACAACGTCAAATAAACAACAACAACAACACCGTCAAATAAACAACAACAACATCAAATAAACAACAACAACAACAACGTCAAATAAACAATAATAAAAACAACGTCAACAACAACAACAACGTCAAATAAACAACAACAACAACAACAACGTCAAATAAACAATTACAACAACGTCAAATAAACAATAACAACAACAACAACAATGTCAAATAAACAACAATAACAACGTCAAATAAACAACAACAACAACAACGTCAACAACAACAACAACAACAACAACAACGTCAAATAAACAACAACAACAACGTCAAATAAACAACAACAACAACAATAACAACAACAACAACAACTACGTCAAATAAACAACAACAACAACGTCAAATAAACAATAACAACAACAACAACGTCAACAACAACAACGTCAAATAAACAACAACAACGTCAAATAAACAACAACAACGTCAAATAAACAACAACAACGTCAAATAAACAACAAAAACAACGTCAACAACAACAACAATGTCAAATAAACAACGACAACAACAATAACAACAACGTCGACAACAACAACTACGTCAAATAAACAACAACAACAACGTAAAATAAACAATTATGTCAACAACAACAACATCAACAACGTCAAATAAACAACAACAACAACAACGTCAATAACAACAACAATGTCAAGTAAACAACAACAACAACAACAACGTCAAATAAACAACAACAACAACAACGTCAATAACAACAACAACAACGTCAACAACATCAACGTGAAATAAAAACAACAACTATGTCAACAACAACATCAAATAAACAACAACAACAACAACAACGTCAACAACAACAACGTCAAATAAACAAAAACAACAATAACAACGTCAAATAAACAACAACAACAACACCGTCAAATAAAGAACAACAACAACGTCAAATAAACAACAACAACAATCTTAAATAAACAACAACAACAACGTCAAATAAACAACAACAACAACATCAACAACAACAACAACAACAACGTCAAATAAACAACAACAACAACAACAACAACAACTATGTCAACAACAACAACAACGTCAGATAAACAACAACAACAACAACGTCAAATAAACAAGAACAACAACAACGTCAAATAAACAACAACAACAACACCGTCAAATAAACAACAACAACAACAATGTCAAATAAACAACAACAACAACAACAACGTCAAATAAACAACAACAAAAACAACGTCAACAACAACAACAACGTCAAATAAACAACAACAACAACAACAACGTCAAAAACAACAACAACAATGTCAAATAAACAACAACAACAACGTCAAATAAACAACAACAACAACAACAACGTCAACAACAACAACAATGTCAAATAAACAACAAAAACAACGTCAACAACAACAACAACAATGTCAAATAAACAACAACAACGTCAACTAAACAACAACAACAACGTCATCAACAACAACAACGTCAAATAAACAACAACAACAACAACTATGTCAACAACAACAACGTCAAATAAACAACAACAACAACGTCAACAACAACAACAACAACGTCAAATAAACAACAACAACAACACCGTCAAATAAACAACAACAACAACGTCAAATAAACAACAACAACAACAACGTCAAATAAACAACAATAAAAACAACGTCAACAACAACAACAACGTCAAATAAACAACAACAACAACAACGTCAAATAAACAATAACAACAACGTCAAATAAACAATAACAACAACAACAACAACAATGTCAAATAAACAACAATAACAACGTCAAATAAACAACAACAACAACAACGTCAACAACAACAACAACGTCAAATAAACAATAACAACAACAACAACGTCAAATAAACAACAATAACAACAATAACAACAACAACAACAACTACGTCAAATAAACAACAACAACAACAAATAAACAATAACAACAACAACGTCAAATAAACAACAACAACAACGTCAAATAAACAACAACAACAACAACGTCAAATAAACAACAAAAACAACGTCAACAACATCAACAACAATGTCAAATAAACAACGACAACAACAATAACAACAACGTCGACAACAACAATTACGTCAAATAAACAACAACAACAACAACAACGTAAAATAAACAACAAAAACAACTTTGTCAACAACAACAACATCAACAACGTCAAATAAACAACAACAACAACAAGAACGTCAATAACAACAACGATGTCAAGTAAACAACAACAACAACAACGTCAAATAAACAACAACAACGTCAAATAAACAACAACAACGTCAAATAAACAACAAAAACAACGTCAACAACAACAACAATGTCAAATAAACAACGACAACAACAATAACAACAACGTCGACAACAACAACTACGTCAAATAAACAACAACAACAACGTAAAATAAACAACTATGTCAACAACAACAACATCAACAACGTCAAATAAACAACAACAACAACAACGTCAATAACAACAACAATGTCAAGTAAACAACAACAACAACAACAACAACGTCAAATAAACAACAACAACAACAACGTCAATAACAACAACAACAACGTCAACAACAACAACGTGAAATAAAAACAACAACTATGTCAACAACAACATCAAATAAACAACAACAACAACAACAACAACGTCAACAACAACAACGTCAAATAAACAAAAACAACAATAACAACGTCAAATAAACAACAACAACAACACCGTCAAATAAACAACAACAACAACGTCAAATAAACAACAACAACAATCTTAAATAAACAACAACAACAACGTCAAATAAACAACAACAACAACATCAACAACAACAACAACAACGTCAAATAAACAACAACAACAACAACAACTATGTCAACAACAACAACAACGTCAGATAAACAACAACAACAACGTCAAATAAACAAGAACAACAACAACGTCAAATAAACAACAACAACACCGTCAAATAAACAACAACAACAACAATGTCAAATAAACAACAACAACAACAACGTCAAATAAACAACAACAAAAACAACGTCAACAACAACAACAACGTCAAATAAACAACAATAACAACAACAACGTCAAAAACAACAACAACAATGTCAAATAAACAACAACAACAACGTCAAAAAAACAACAACAACAACAACAACGTCAACAACAACAACAATGTCAAATAAACAACAACAACAACGTCAACAACAACAACAACAACAATGTCAAATAAACAACAACAACGTCAAATAAACAACAACAACAAAAACGTCATCAACAACAACAACGTCAAATAAACAACAACAACAACAACTATGTCAACAACAACAACAACGTCAAATAAACAACAACAACAACAACGTCAACAACAACAACAACAATGTCAAATAAACAACAACAACACCGTCAAATAAACAACAATAAAAACAATGTCAACAACAACAACAACGTCAAATAAACAACAACAACAACGTCAAATAAACAATAACAACAACGTCAAATAAACAATAACAACAACAACAACAACAATGTCAAATAAACAACAATAACAACGTCAAATAAACAACAACAACAACAACGTCAACAACAACAACAACGTCAAATAAACAATAACAACAACAACAACGTCAAATAAACAACAACAACAACGTCAAATAAACAACAATAACAACAATAACAACAACAACAACAACTACGTCAAATAAACAACAACAACGTCAAATAAACAACAACAACAACAACGTAAAATAAACAACAACAACAATTATGTCAACAACAACAACAACGTCAAATAAACAACAACAACAACAACAACGTCAAATAAACAACAACAACGACAACGTCAAATAAACAACAACAAAAACAACACCGTCAAATAAACAATTACAACAACGTCAAATAAACAATAACAACAACAACAACAACAATGTCAAATAAACAACAATAACAACGTCAAATAAACAACAACAACAACAACGTCAACAACAACAACAACAACAACAACGTCAACAACAACAACAACAACAACAACGTCAAATAAACAACAACAACAACGTCAAATAAACAACAACAACAACAATAACAACAACAACAACAACTACGTCAAATAAACAACAACAACAACGTCAAATAAACAATAACAACAACAACAACGTCAACAACAACAACGTCAAATAAACAACAACAACGTCAAATAAACAACAACAACGTCAAATAAACAACAAAAACAACGTCAACAACAACAACAATGTCAAATAAACAACGACAACAACAATAACAACAACGTCGACAACAACAACTACGTCAAATAAACAACAACAACAACGTAAAATAAACAACTATGTCAACAACAACAACATCAACAACGTCAAATAAACAACAACAACAACAACGTCAATAACAACAACAATGTCAAGTAAACAACAACAACAACAACGTCAAATAAACAACAACAACAACAACGTCAATAACAACAACAACAACAACGTCAACAACAACAACGTGAAATAAAAACAACAACTATGTCAACAACAACATCAAATAAACAACAACAACAACGTCAAATAAACAAAAACAACAATAACAACGTCAAATAAACAACAACAACAACACCGTCAAATAAACAACAACAACAACGTCAAATAAACAACAACAACAATGTTAAATAAACAACAACAACAACAACGTCAAATAAACAACAACAACAACAACGTCAACAACAACAACAACAACGTCAAATAAACAACAACAACAACAACAACTATGTCAACAACAACAACAACGTCAAATAAACAACAACAACAACAACGTCAACAACAACAACAACAATGTCAAATAAACAACAACAACGTCAACTAAACAACAACAACAACGTCATCAACAACAACAACGTCAAATAAACAACAACAACAACAACTATGTCAACAACAACAACAACGTCAAATAAACAACAACAACAACAACAACGTCAACAACAACAACAACGTCAAATAAAGAACAACAACAACACCGTCAAATAAACAACAACAACAACGTCAAATAAACAACAACAACAACAACGTCAAATAAACAACAATAAAAACAACGTCAACAACAACAACAACGTCAAATAAACAACAACAACAACAACGTCAAATAAACAATAACAACAACGTCAAATAAACAATAACAACAACAACAACAACAATGTCAAATAAACAACAATAACAACGTCAAATAAACAACAACAACAACAACAACGTCAACAACAACAACAACGTCAAATAAACAATAACAACAACAACAACGTCAAATAAACAACAATAACAACAATAACAACAACAACAACAACTACGTCAAATAAACAACAACAACAACAAATAAACAATAACAACAACGTCAAATAAACAACAACAACAACGTCAAATAAACAACAACAACAACGTCAAATAAACAACAAAAACAACGTCAACAACATCAACAACAATGTCAAATAAACAACGACAACAACAATAACAACAACGTCGACAACAACAATTACGTCAAATAAACAACAACAACAACAACAACGTAAAATAAACAACAAAAACAACTTTGTCAACAACAACAACATCAACAACGTCAAATAAACAACAACAACAACAAGAACGTCAATAACAACAACAATGTCAAGTAAACAACAACAACAACAACAACGTCAAATAAACAACAACAACGTCAAATAAACAACAACAACGTCAAATAAACAACAAAAACAACGTCAACAACAACAACAACAATGTCAAATAAACAACGACAACAACAATAACAACAACGTCGACAACAACAACTACGTCAAATAAACAACAACAACAACGTAAAATAAACAACTATGTCAACAACAACAACATCAACAACGTCAAATAAACAACAACAACAACAACGTCAATAACAACAACAATGTCAAGTAAACAACAACAACAACAACAACGTCAAATAAACAACAACAATAACAACGTCAATAACAACAACAACAACGTCAACAACAACAACGTGAAATAAAAACAACAACTATGTCAACAACAACATCAAATAAACAACAACAACAACAACAACAACAACAACAACGTCAACAACAACAACGTCAAATAAACAAAAACAACAATAACAACGTCAAATAAACAACAACAACAACACCGTCAAATAAACAACAACAACAACGTCAAATAAACAACAACAACAATCTTAAATAAACAACAACAACAACGTCAAATAAACAACAACAACAACATCAACAACAACAACAACAACGTCAAATAAACAACAACAACAACAACAACTATGTCAACAACAACAACAACGTCAGATAAACAACAACAACAACAACGTCAAATAAACAAGAACAACAACAACGTCAAATAAACAACAACAACACCGTCAAATAAACAACAACAACAACAATGTCAAATAAACAACAACAACAACAACAACGTCAAATAAACAACAACAAAAACAACGTCAACAACAACAACAACGTCAAATAAACAACAATAACAACAACAACGTCAAAAACAACAACAACAATGTCAAATAAACAACAACAACAACGTCAAATAAACAACAACAACAACAACAACAACGTCAACAACAACAACAATGTCAAATAAACAACAACAACAACGTCAACAACAACAACAACAATGTCAAATAAACAACAACAACGTCAAATAAACAACAACAACAACGTCATCAACAACAACAACGTCAAATAAACAACAATAAAAACAACGTCAACAACAACAACAACGTCAAATAAACAACAACAACAACGTCAAATAAACAATAACAACAACGTCAAATAAACAATAACAACAACAACAACAACAATGTCAAATAAACAACAATAACAACGTCAAATAAACAACAACAACAACAACGTCAACAACAACAACAACGTCAAATAAACAATAACAACAACAACAACGTCAAATAAACAACAACAACAACGTCAAATAAACAACAATAACAACAATAACAACAACAACAACAACTACGTCAAATAAACAACAACAACAACAAATAAACAATAACAACAACAACGTCAAATAAACAACAACAACAACGTCAAATAAACAACAACAACAACACCGTCAAATAAACAACAACAACAACGTCAAATAAACAACAACAACAACGTCAAATAAACAACAACAACAACAACAACAACGTAAAATAAACAACAACAACAACTATGTCAACAACAACAACAACGTCAAATAAACAACAACAACAACAACAACAACGTCAAATAAACAACAACAACAACAACGTCAAATAAACAACAACAAAAACAACACCGTCAAATAAACAATTACAACAACGTCAAATAAACAATAACAACAACAACAACAACAATGTCAAATAAACAACAATAACAACGTCAAATAAACAACAACAACAACAACGTCAACAACAACAACAACAACAACGTCAAATAAACAACAACAACAACGTCAAATAAACAACAACAACAACAATAACAACAACAACAACAACTACGTCAAATAAACAACAACAACAACGTCAAATAAACAATAACAACAACAACAACGTCAACAACAACAACGTCAAATAAACAACAACAACGTCAAATAAACAACAACAACGTCAAATAAACAACAAAAACAACGTCAACAACAACAACAATGTCAAATAAACAACGACAACAACAATAACAACAACGTCGACAACAACAACTACGTCAAATAAACAACAACAACAACGTAAAATAAACAACTATGTCAACAACAACAACATCAACAACGTCAAATAAACAACAACAACAACAACGTCAATAACAACAACAATGTCAAGTAAACAACAACAACAACAACGTCAAATAAACAACAACAACAACAACGTCAATAACAACAACAACAACGTCAACAACAACAACGTGAAATAAAAACAACAACTATGTCAACAACAACATCAAATAAACAACAACAACAACAACAACAACGTCAAATAAACAAAAACAACAATAACAACGTCAAATAAACAACAACAACATCACCGTCAAATAAACAACAACAACAACGTCAAATAAACAACAACAACAATGTTAAATAAACAACAACAACAACAACGTCAAATAAATAACAACAACAACAACGTCAACAACAACAACAACAACGTCAAATAAACAACAACAACAACAACAACTATGTCAACAACAACAACAACGTCAAATAAACAACAACAACAACAACGTCAACAACAACAACAACAATGTCAAATAAACAACAACAACGTCAACTAAACAACAACAACAACGTCATCAACAACAACAACGTCAAATAAACAACAACAACAACAACTATGTCAACAACAACAACAACGTCAAATAAACAACAACAACAACAACGTCAACAACAACAACAACGTCAAATAAACAACAACAACAACACCGTCAAATAAACAACAACAACAACGTCAAATAAACAACAACAACAACAACAACGTCAAATAAACAACAATAAAAACAACGTCAACAACAACAACAACGTCAAATAAACAACAACAACAACAACAACGTCAAATAAACAATAACAATAACGTCAAATAAACAATAACAACAACAACAACAACAATGTCAAATAAACAACAATAACAACGTCAAATAAACAACAACAACAACAACGTCAACAACAACAACAACGTCAAATAAACAATAACAACAACAACAACGTCAAATAAACAACAATAACAACAATAACAACAACAACAACAACTACGTCAAATAAACAACAACAACAACAAATAAACAATAACAACAACAACGTCAAATAAACAACAACAACAACGTCAAATAAACAACAACAACAACGTCAAATAAACAACAAAAACAACGTCAACAACATCAACAACAATGTCAAATAAACAACGACAACAACAATAACAACAACGTCGACAACAACAATTACGTAAAATAAACAACAACAACAACAACAACGTAAAATAAACAACAAAAACAACTTTGTCAACAACAACAACATCAACAACGTCAAATAAACAACAACAACAACAAGAACGTCAATAACAACAACAATGTCAAGTAAACAACAACAACAACAACAACGTCAAATAAACAACAACAACGTCAAATAAACAACAACAACGTCAAATAAACAACAAAAACAACGTCAACAACAACAACAATGTCAAATAAACAACGACAACAACAATAACAACAACGTCGACAACAACAACTACGTCAAATAAACAACAACAACAACGTAAAATAAACAACTATGTCAACAACAACAACATCAACAACGTCAAATAAACAACAACAACAACAACGTCAATAACAACAACAATGTCAAGTAAACAACAACAACAACAACAACGTCAAATAAACAACAACAACAACAACGTCAATAACAACAACAACAACGTCAACAACAACAACGTGAAATAAAAACAACAACTATGTCAACAACAACATCAAATAAACAACAACAACAACAACAACAACAACAACGTCAACAACAACAACGTCAAATAAACAAAAACAACAATAACAACGTCAAATAAACAACAACAACAACACCGTCAAATAAACAACAACAACAACGTCAAATAAACAACAACAACAATCTTAAATAAACAACAACAACAACGTCAAATAAACAACAACAACAACATCAACAACAACAACAACAACGTCAAATAAACAACAACAACAACAACAACTATGTCAACAACAACAACAACGTCAGATAAACAACAACAACAACAACGTCAAATAAACTAGAACAACAACAACGTCAAATAAACAACAACAACACCGTCAAATAAACAACAACAACAACAATGTCAAATAAACAACAACAACAACAACAACGTCAAATAAACAACAACAAAAACAACGTCAACAACAACAACAATGTCAAATAAACAACAATAACAACAACAACGTCAAAAACAACAACAACAATGTCAAATAAACAACAACAACAACGTCAAATAAACAACAACAACAACAACAACGTCAACAACAACAACAATGTCAAATAAACAACAACAACAACGTCAACAACAACAACAACAATGTCAAGTAAACAACAACAACGTCAAATAAACAACAACAACAACGTCATCAACAACAACAACGTCAAATAAACAACAACAACAACAACTATGTCAACAACAACAACAACGTCAAATAAACAACAACAACAACAACGTCAACAACAACAACAACAATGTCAAATAAACAACAACAACAACACCGTCAAATAAACAACAATAAAAACAACGTCAACAACAACAACAACGTCAAATAAACAACAACAACAACGTCAAATAAACAATAACAACAACGTCAAATAAACAATAACAACAACAACAACAACAACAATGTCAAATAAACAACAATAACAACGTCAAATAAACAACAACAACAACAACGTCAACAACAACAACAACGTCAAATAAACAATAACAACAACAACAACGTCAAATAAACAACAACAACAACGTCAAATAAACAACAACAACAACAACTACGTCAAATAAACAACAACAACAACAAATAAACAATAACAACAACAACGTCAAATAAACAACAACAACAACACCGTCAAATAAACAACAACAACAACGTCAAATAAACAACAACAACAACGTCAAATAAACAACAACAACAACAACAACGTAAAATAAACAACAACAACAACTATGTCAACAACAACAACAACGTCAAATAAACAACAACAACAACAACAACGTCAAATAAACAACAACAACAACAACGTCAAATAAACAACAACAAAAACAACACCGTCAAATAAACAATTACAACAACGTCAAATAAACAATAACAACAACAACAACAACAATGTCAAATAAACAACAATAACAACGTCAAATAAACAACAACAACAACGTCAACAACAACAACAACAACAACAACGTCAAATAAACAACAACAACAACAACGTCAAATAAACAACAACACTAACAATAACAACAACAACAACAACTACGTCAAATAAACAACAACAACAACGTCAAATAAACAATAACAACAACAACAACGTCAACAACAACAACGTCAAATAAACAACAACAACGTCAAATAAACAACAACAACGTCAAATAAACAACAAAAACAACGTCAACAACAACAACAATGTCAAATAAACAACGACAACAACAATAACAACAACGTCGACAACAACAACTACGTCAAATAAACAACAACAACAACGTAAAATAAACAACTATGTCAACAACAACAACATCAACAACGTCAAATAAACAACAACAACAACAACGTCAATAACAACAACAATGTCAAGTAAACAACAACAACAACAACAACAACGTCAAATAAACAACAACAACAACACCGTCAATAACAACAACAACAACGTCAACAACAACAACGTGAAATAAAAACAACAACTATGTCAACAACAACATCAAATAAACAACAACAACAACAACAACAACGTCAAATAAACAAAAACAACAATAACAACGTCAAATAAACAACAACAACAACACCGTCAAATAAACAACAACAACAACGTCAAATAAACAACAACAACAATGTTAAATAAACAACAACAACAACAACGTCAAATAAACAACAACAACAACAACGTCAACAACAACAACAACAACAACGTCAAATAAACAACAACAACAACAACAACTATGTCAACAACAACAACAACGTCAAATAATCAACAACAACAACAACAACAACAACGTCAATAACAACAACAACGTCAAATAAACAACAACAACAACAACGTCAAATAAACAACAACAACAACACCGTCAAATAAACAACAACAACAACAATGTCAAATAAACGACAACAACAACAACGTCAAATAAACAACAACAAAAACAACGTCAACAACAACAACAACGTCAAATAAACAACAACAACAACGTCAACAACAACAACAACAACGTCAAATAAACAACAATAACAACGTCAAATAAACAACAACAATAACAACAACGTCAAATAAACAATAACAACAACAACAATGTCAAATAAACAACAATAACAACAACGTCAAATAAACAACAACAACAACAACAACGTCAACAACAACAACAACGTCAAATAAACAACAACAACAACAACATCAAATAAATAACAACAACAACGTCAAATAAACAACAACAACAACAACAATAACAACAACAACAACAACGTCAAATAAACAACAACAACAACGTCAATTAAACAACAACAACGTCAAATAAACAACAACAACATCAACAACAACAAAAACGTCAAATAAACAACAACAACAACAACAATAACAACTACGTCAAATAAACAACAACAACAACGTTAAATAAACAATAACAACAACAACAACGTCAAATAAACAACAACAACAACACCGTCAAATAAACAACAACAACGTCAAATAAACAACAACAACGTCAAATAAACAACAACAACAACAATGCCAAATAAACAACAACAACAACGTCAACAACAACAACAACGTCAAATAAACAACAACAACAACAACTATGTCAACAACAACAACAACGTCAAATAAACAACAACAACAACAACGTCAACAACAACAACAACAACGTCAAATAAACAACAACAACAACAACAACAACGTCAAATAAACAACAACAACAACAACACCGTCAAATAAACAACAACAACAACGTCAAATAAACAACAACAACAACAACGTCAAATAAACAACAACAACAACAACAACAACAACGTAAAATAAACAACAACAACAACTATGTCAACAACAACAACAACGTCAAATAAACAACAACAACAACAACAACAACGTCAACAACAACAACGTCAAATAAACAACAACAACAACAACAACGTCAAATAAACAACAACAAAAACAACACCGTCAAATAAACAACAACAATAACAACGTCAAATAAACAACAATAATAACAACAACAACAACAACACCGTCAACAACAACAATGTCAAATAAACAACAACAACGTCAAATAAAAAACAACAACATCAACAACAACAACAACGTCAAATAAACAACAACAACAATAACAACGTCAAATAAACAACAACAACAACAACAACAACACCGTCAAATAAACAACAACAATGTCAAATAAACAACAACAACATCAACAACAACAAAAACGTCAAATCAACAACAACAACAACGTCAATAACAATAACTACGTCAAATAAACAACAACAACAACGTCAAACAAACAATAACAACAACAACAACGTCAAATAAACAACAACAACAACGTCAAATAAACAATAACATCGTCAAATAAAGAACAACAACAACAACAACAACAACAACAACGTCAAATAAACAACAACAACGTCAACAACAACAACAACTATGTCAAATAAACAACAACAACAACAACAACACCGTCAACAACAACAAAAACGTCAAATAAACAACAACAACAACGTCAAATAAACAACAACAACAACAACAACAATGTCAAATAAACAATAACAACAACAACAACAATAACAACAACAACAACGTCAAATATACAACAACAACAACAACAAAAACGTCAAATAAACAACAACAACAACGTCAACAACAACAACTACGTCAAATAAACAACAACAACAACAACGTCAAATAAACAACAACAACAACACCGTCAAATAAACAACAACAACATCAAATAAACAACAACAACAACAACGTCAAATAAACAACAATAAAAACAACGTCAACAACAACAACAACGTCAAATAAACAACAACAACAACAACAACGTCAAATAAACAATTACAACAACGTCAAATAAACAATAACAACAACAACAACAACAATGTCAAATAAACAACAATAACAACGTCAAATAAACAACAACAACAACAACGTCAACAACAACAACAACAACAACAACGTCAAATAAACAACAACAACAACGTCAAATAAACAACAACAACAACAATAACAACAACAACAACAACTACGTCAAATAAACAACAACAACAACGTCAAATAAACAATAACAACAACAACAACGTCAACAACAACAACGTCAAATAAACAACAACAACGTCAAATAAACAACAACAACGTCAAATAAACAACAAAAACAATGTCAACAACAACAACAATGTCAAATAAACAACGACGACAACAATAACAACAACGTCGACAACAACAACTACGTCAAATAAACAACAACAACAACGTAAAATAAACAACTATGTCAACAACAACAACATCAACAACGTCAAATAAACAACAACAACAACAACGTCAATAACAACAACAATGTCAAGTAAACAACAACAACAACAACAACGTCAAATAAACAACAACAACAACAACGTCAATAACAACAACAACAACGTCAACAACAACAACGTGAAATAAAAACAACAACTATGTCAACAACAACATCAAATAAACAACAACAACAACAACAACAACGTCAACAACAACAACGTCAAATAAACAAAAACAACAATAACAACGTCAAATAAACAACAACAACAACAACAACAACTATGTCAACAACAACAACAACGTCAGATAAACAACAACAACAACAACGTCAAATAAACAAGAACAACAACAACGTCAAATAAACAACAAGAACAACACCGTCAAATACACAACAACAACAACAATGTCAAATAAACAACAACAACAACAACGTCAAATAAACAACAACAAAAACAACGTCAACAACAACAACAACGTCAAATAAACAACAATAACAACAACAACGTCAAAAACAACAACAACAATGTCAAATAAACAACAACAACAACGTCAAATAAACAACAACAACAACAACGTCAACAACAACAACAATGTCAAATAAACAACAACAACAACGTCAACAACAACAACAATGTCAAATAAACAACAACAATGTCAAATAAACAACGACAACAACAATAACAACAACGTCGACAACAACAATTACGTCAAATAAACAACAACAACAACAACGTAAAATAAACAACAAAAACAACTTTGTCAACAACAACAACATCAACAACGTCAAATAAACAACAACAACAACAAGAACGTCAATAACAACAACAATGTCAAGTAAACAACAACAACAACAACGTCAAATAAACAACAACAACAACAACGTCAATAACAACAACAACAACGTCAAAAAAACAACAACGTCAACCACAACAACGTGAAATAAAAACAACAACTATGTCAACAACAACAACATCAAATAAACAACAACAACAACGTCAACAACAACAACGTCAAATAAACAAAAACAACAATAACAACGTCAAATAAACAACAACAACAACAACACCGTCAAATAAACAACAACAACAACGTCAAATAAACAACAACAATAATGTTAAATAAACAACAACAACAACAACGTCAAATAAACAACAACAACAACGTCAATAACAACAACAACAACAACGTCAAATAAACAACAACAATAACAACAACTATGTCAACAACAACAACAACGTCAAATAAACAACAACAACAACAACAACGTCAATAACAACAACAACGTCAAATAAACAACAACAACAACAACAACGTCAAATAAACAACAACAACAACACCGTCAAATAAACAACAACAACAACAATGTCAAATAAACAACAACAACAACAACGTCAAATAAACAACAACAAAAACAACGTCAACAACAACAACAACGTCAAATAAACAACAACAACAACGTCAACAACAACAACAACAACGTCAAATAAACAACAACAACAACGTCAAATAAACAATAACAACAACAACAACAATGTCAAATAAACAACAATAACAACAACGTCAAATAAACAACAACAACAACAACAACAACAACGTCAACAACAACAACAACAACGTCAAATAAACAACAACAACAACAACAACATCAAATAAATAACAACAACAACGTCAAATAAACAACAACAACAACAACAATAACAACAACAACAACAACAACGTCAAATAAACAACAACAACAACAACGTCAAATAAACAACATCAACAACAACAAAAACGTTAAATAAACAACAACAACAACAACAACAATAACAACTACGTCAAATAAACAACAACAACAATGTTAAATAAACAATAACAACAACAACAACGTCAAATAAACAACAACAACAACACCGTCAAATAAACAACAACAACGTCAAATAAACAACAACAACAACGTCAAATAAACAACAACAACAACGCCAAATAAACAACAACAACAACGTCAACAACAACAACAACGTCAAATAAACAACAACAACAACAACTATGTCAACAACAACAACAACGTCAAATAAACAACAACAACAACAACGTCAACAACAACAACAATGTCAAATAAACAACAACAACAACAACAACAACGTCAAATAAACAACAACAACAACACCGTCAAATAAACAACAACAACAACGTCAAATAAACAACAACAACAACAACGTCAAATAAACAACAACAACAACAACAACGTAAAATAAACAACAACAACAACAACTATGTCAACAACAACAACAACATCAAATAAACAACAACAACAACAACAACAACGTCAAATAAACAACAACAACAACAACAACAACAACGTCAAATAAACAACAACAAAAACAACACCGTCAAATAAACAACAACAACAACAACGTCAAATAAACAACAATAATAACAACAACAACAACAACAACACCGTCAACAACAACAATGTCAAATAAATAACAACAACGTCAAATAAATAACAACAACATCAACAACAACAACAACGTCAAATAAACAACAACAACAATAACAACGTCAAATAAACAACAACAACAACAACAACAACAACAACGTCAAATAAACAACAACAATGTCAAATAAACAACAACAACATCAACAACAACAAAAACGTCAAATCAACAACAACAACAACAACAACGTCAATAACAATAACTACGTGAAATAAACAACAACAACGTCAAACAAACAATAACAACAACAACAACGTCAACAACAACAACGTCAAATAAACAACAACAACAACGTCAAATAAACAATAACAACGTCAAATAAAGAACAACAACAACAACAACAACAACGTCAAATAAACAACAACAATGTCAACAACAACAACAACTATGTCAAATAAACAATAACAACAACAACACCGTCAACAACAACAACGTCAAATAAACAACAACAACAACGTCAAATAAACAACAACAACAACAACAACAATGTCAAATAAACAATAACAACAACAACAACAATAACAACAACAACAACGTCAAATATACAACAACAACAACAAAAACGTCAAATAAACAACAACAACAACGTCAACAACAACAACAACGTCAAATAAACAACAACAACAACGTCAAATAAACAACAACAACAACAATGTCACCCACAACAACGTCAAATAAATAACAACAACAATGTCAAATAAACAACAATACTAAAACAACGTCAAATAAACAACAACAACAACAACGTCAACAACAACAACAACAATGTCAAATAAACAACAACAACAACAACAACGTCAACAACAACAACAATGTCAAATAAATAACAACAACAACGTCAAATAAACAACAACCACAACAACGTCAACAACAACAACATCAAATAAACAACAACAACAACGTCAAATAAACAACAACGTCAACAACAACAACGTCAAATAAACAACAACAACTAAGTCAACAACAACGACAACACTGTCAAATAAACAACAACAAGAACAACGTCAAATAAACAACAACAACAACGTCAACAACAACAACATTGTCATATAAACAACAACAACAACAACGTCAACAACAACAACAATGTCAAATAAACAACAACAACAACGTCAAATAAACAACAACAACAACAACGTCAAATAAACAACAACAACAACAACAACAACTATGTCAACAACAACAACAACGTCAAATAAACAACAACAACAACAACAACGTCAACAACAACAACAACGTCAAATAAACAATAACAACAACGTCAAATAAACAACAACAACACCGTCAAATAAACAATAACAACAACGTCAAATAAACAACAACAACAACAACGTCAAATAAACAACAATAAAAACAACGTCAACAACAACAATAACGTCAAATAAACAACAACAACAACAACGTCAACAACAACAACAACGTCAAATAAACAATAACAACAACGTCAAATAAACAATAACAACAACAACAACAATGTCAAATAAACAACAATAACAACGTCAAATAAACAACAACAACAACAACAACGTCAACAACAACAAGAACGTCAAATAAACAACAACATCAACAACAACAACGTCAAATAAACAACAATAACAACGTCAAATAAATAACAACAACAACAATAACAACAACAACTACTACGTCAAATAAACAACAACAACAACGTCAAATAAACAATAACAACAACAACAGCGTCAACAACAACGTCAAATAAACAACAACAACAACAACGTCAAATAAACAACAACAACAACAACGTCAATAACAACAACAACAACGTCAAAAAAACAACAACGTCAACCACAACAACGTGAAATAAAAACAACAACTATGTCAACAACAACAACATCAAATAAACAACAACAACAACAACGTCAAATAAACAAAAACAACAATAACAACGTCAAATAAACAACAACAACAACAACACCGTCAAATAAACAACAACAACAACGTCAAATAAACAACAACAACAATGTTAAATAAACAACAATAACAACAACGTCAAATAAACAACAACAACAACAACGTCAACAACAACAACAACAACGTCAAATAAACAACAACAACAACAACAACTATGTCAACAACAACAACAACGTCAAATAAACAACAACAACAACAACAACAACAACGTCAATAACAACAACAACGTCAAATAAACAACAACAACAACAACGTCAAATAAACAACAACAACAACACCGTCAAATAAACAACAACAACAATGTCAAATAAACGACAACAACAACAACGTCAAATAAACAACAACAAAAACAACGTCAACAACAAGAACAACGTCAAATAAACAACAACAACAACGTCAACAACAACAACAACAACGTCAAATAAACAACAATAACAACGTCAAATAAACAACAACAACAACAACGTCAAATAAACAATAACAACAACAACAACAATGTCAAATAAACAACAATAACAACAACGTCAAATAAACAACAACAACAACAACAACAACAACAACGTCAACAACAACAACAACGTCAAATAAACAACAACAACAACAACATCAAATAAATAACAACAACAACGTCAAATAAACAACAACAACAACAACAATAACAACAACAACAACAACGTCAAATAAACAACAACAACAACGTCAATTAAACAACAACAACAACAACATCAAATAAACAACAACAACATCAACAACAACAAAAACGTCAAATAAACAACAACAACAACAACAATAACAACTACGTCAAATAAACAACAACAACAACAACGTTAAATAAACAATAACAACAACAACAACGTCAAATAAACAACAACAACAACACCGTCAAATAAACAACAACAACGTCAAATAAACAACAACAACGTCAAATAAACAACAACAACAACAATGCCAAATAAACAACAACAACAACGTCAACAACAACAACAACGTCAAATAAACAACAACAACAACAACTATGTCAACAACAACAACGTCAAATAAACAACAACAACAACAACGTCAACAACAACAACAACTACGTCAAATAAACAACAACAACAACAACAACGTCAAATAAACAACAACAACAACACCGTCAAATAAACAACAACAACAACGTCAAATAAACAACAACAACAACAACGTCAAATAAACAACAACAACAACAACAACAACAACGTAAAATAAACAACAACAACAACAACTATGTCAACAACAACAACAACAACGTCAAATAAACAACAACAACAACAACAACGTCAACAACAACAACGTCAAATAAACAACAAGAACAACAACACGTCAAATAAACAACAACAAAAACAACACCGTCAAATAAACAACAACAATAACAACGTCAAATAAACAACAATAATAACAACAACAACAACAACAACAACACCGTCAACAACAACAATGTCAAATAAACAACAACAACGTCAAATAAAAAATAACAACATCAACAACAACAACAACGTCAAATAAACAACAACAACAATAACAACGTCAAATAAACAACAACAACAACAACAACAACAACAACACCGTCAAATAAACAACAATAACAACGTCAAATATACAACAACAACAACAAAAACGTCAAATAAACAACAACAACAACGTCAACAACAACAACAACGTCAAATAAACAACAACAACAACGTCAAATAAACAACAACAACAACAATGTCACCCACAACAACGTCAAATAAATAACAACAACAATGTCAAATAAACAACAATACTAAAACAACGTCAAATAAACAACAACAACAACAACGTCAACAACAACAACAACAATGTCAAATAAACAACAACAACAACAACAACGTCAACAACAACAACAATGTCAAATAAATAACAACAACAACGTCAAATAAACAACAACCACAACAACGTCAACAACAACAACGTCAAATAAACAACAACAACAACAACGTCAAATAAACAACAACGTCAACAACAACAACGTCAAATAAACAACAACAACTAAGTCAACAACAACGACAACAACGTCAAATAAACAACAACAAGAACAACGTCAAATAAACAACAACAACAACGTCAACAACAACAACATTGTCATATAAACAACAACAACAACAACGTCAACAACAACAACAATGTCAAATAAACAACAACAACAACGTCAAATAAACAACAACAACAACGTCAACAACAACAACAACGTCAAATAAACAACAACAACAACAACAACAACTATGTCAACAACAACAACAACGTCAAATAAACAACAACAACAACAACAACGTCAACAACAACAACAACGTCAAATAAACAATAACAACAACGTCAAATAAACAACAACAACACCGTCAAATAAACAATAACAACAACGTCAAATAAACAACAACAACAACAACGTCAAATAAACAACAATAAAAACAACGTCAACAACAACAATAACGTCAAATAAACAACAACAACAACAACGTCAACAACAACAACAACGTCAAATAAACAATAACAACAACGTCAAATAAACAATAACAACAACAACAACAATGTCAAATAAACAACAATAACAACGTCAAATAAACAACAACAACAACAACAACGTCAACAACAACAAGAACGTCAAATAAACAACAACATCAACAACAACAACGTCAAATAAACAACAATAACAACGTCAAATAAATAACAACAACAACAATAACAACAACAACTACTACGTCAAATAAACAACAACAACAACGTCAAATAAACAATAACAACAACAACAGCATCAACAACAACGTCAAATAAACAACAACAACAACAACAACGTCAAATAAACAACAACAACAACAACGTCAATAACAACAACAACAACGTCAAAAAAACAACAACGTCAACCACAACAACGTGAAATAAAAACAACAACTATGTCAACAACAACAACATCAAATAAACAACAACAACAACAACGTCAAATAAACAAAAACAACAATAACAACGTCAAATAAACAACAACAACAATGTTAAATAAACAACAATAACAACAACGTCAAATAAACAACAACAACAACAACGTCAACAACAACAACAACAACAACGTCAAATAAACAACAACAACAACAACAACTATGTCAACAACAACAACAACGTCAAATAAACAACAACAACAACAACAACAACAACAACGTCAATAACAACAACAACGTCAAATAAACAACAACAACAACAACGTCAAATAAACAACAACAACAACACCGTCAAATAAACAACAACAACAATGTCAAATAAACGACAACAACAACAACGTCAAATAAACAACAACAAAAACAACGTCAACAACAAGAACAACGTCAAATAAACAACAACAACAACGTCAACAACAACAACAACAACGTCAAATAAACAACAATAACAACGTCAAATAAACAACAACAACAACAACGTCAAATAAACAATAACAACAACAACAACAATGTCAAATAAACAACAATAACAACAACGTCAAATAAACAACAACAACAACAACAACAACGTCAACAACAACAACAACGTCAAATAAACAACAACAACAACAACATCAAATAAATAACAACAACAACATCAAATAAACAACAACAACAACAACAATAACAACAACAACAACAACGTCAAATAAACAACAACAACAACGTCAATTAAACAACAACAACAACAACATCAAATAAACAACAACAACATCAACAACAACAAAAACGTCAAATAAACAACAACAACAACAACAATAACAACTACGTCAAATAAACAACAACAACAACAACGTTAAATAAACAATAACAACAACAACAACGTCAAATAAACAACAACAACAACACCGTCAAATAAACAACAACAATGCCAAATAAACAACAACAACAACGTCAACAACAACAACAACGTCAAATAAACAACAACAACAACAACTATGTCAACAACAACAACAACGTCAAATAAACAACAACAACAACAACGTCAACAACAACAACAACTACGTCAAATAAACAACAACAACAACAACAACGTCAAATAAACAACAACAACAACAACAACAATGTCAAATAAACAATAACAACAACAACAACAATAACAACAACAACAACGTCAAATATACAACAACAACAACAAAAACGTCAAATAAACAACAACAACAACGTCAACAACAACAACAACGTCAAATAAACAACAACAACAACGTCAAATAAACAACAACAACAACAATGTCACCCACAACAACGTCAAATAAATAACAACAACAATGTCAAATAAACAACAATACTAAAACAACGTCAAATAAACAACAACAACAACAACGTCAACAACAACAACAACAATGTCAAATAAACAACAACAACAACAACAACGTCAACAACAACAACAATGTCAAATAAATAACAACAACAACGTCAAATAAACAACAACCACAACAACGTCAACAACAACAACATCAAATAAACAACAACAACAACGTCAAATAAACAACAACGTCAACAACAACAACGTCAAATAAACAACAACAACTAAGTCAACAACAACGACAACACTGTCAAATAAACAACAACAAGAACAACGTCAAATAAACAACAACAACAACGTCAACAACAACAACATTGTCATATAAACAACAACAACAACAACGTCAACAACAACAACAATGTCAAATAAACAACAACAACAACGTCAAATAAACAACAACAACAACAACGTCAAATAAACAACAACAACAACAACAACAACTATGTCAACAACAACAACAACGTCAAATAAACAACAACAACAACAACAACGTCAACAACAACAACAACGTCAAATAAACAATAACAACAACGTCAAATAAACAACAACAACACCGTCAAATAAACAATAACAACAACGTCAAATAAACAACAACAACAACAACGTCAAATAAACAACAATAAAAACAACGTCAACAACAACAATAACGTCAAATAAACAACAACAACAACAACGTCAACAACAACAACAACGTCAAATAAACAATAACAACAACGTCAAATAAACAATAACAACAACAACAACAATGTCAAATAAACAACAATAACAACGTCAAATAAACAACAACAACAACAACAACGTCAACAACAACAAGAACGTCAAATAAACAACAACATCAACAACAACAACGTCAAATAAACAACAATAACAACGTCAAATAAATAACAACAACAACAATAACAACAACAACTACTACGTCAAATAAACAACAACAACAACGTCAAATAAACAATAACAACAACAACAGCGTCAACAACAACGTCAAATAAACAACAACAACAACAACGTCAAATAAACAACAACAACAACAACGTCAATAACAACAACAACAACGTCAAAAAAACAACAACGTCAACCACAACAACGTGAAATAAAAACAACAACTATGTCAACAACAACAACATCAAATAAACAACAACAACAACAACGTCAAATAAACAAAAACAACAATAACAACGTCAAATAAACAACAACAACAACACCGTCAAATAAACAACAACAACAACGTCAAATAAACAACAACAACAATGTTAAATAAACAACAATAACAACAACGTCAAATAAACAACAACAACAACAACGTCAACAACAACAACAACAACGTCAAATAAACAACAACAACAACAACAACTATGTCAACAACAACAACAACGTCAAATAAACAACAACAACAACAACAACAACAACGTCAATAACAACAACAACGTCAAATAAACAACAACAACAACAACGTCAAATAAACAACAACAACAACACCGTCAAATAAACAACAACAACAATGTCAAATAAACGACAACAACAACAACGTCAAATAAACAACAACAAAAACAACGTCAACAACAAGAACAACGTCAAATAAACAACAACAACAACGTCAACAACAACAACAACAACGTCAAATAAACAACAATAACAACGTCAAATAAACAACAACAACAACAACGTCAAATAAACAATAACAACAACAACAACAATGTCAAATAAACAACAATAACAACAACGTCAAATAAACAACAACAACAACAACAACAACAACAACGTCAACAACAACAACAACGTCAAATAAACAACAACAACAACAACATCAAATAAATAACAACAACAACGTCAAATAAACAACAACAACAACAACAATAACAACAACAACAACAACGTCAAATAAACAACAACAACAACGTCAATTAAACAACAACAACAACAACATCAAATAAACAACAACAACATCAACAACAACAAAAACGTCAAATAAACAACAACAACAACAACAATAACAACTACGTCAAATAAACAACAACAACAACAACGTTAAATAAACAATAACAACAACAACAACGTCAAATAAACAACAACAACAACACCGTCAAATAAACAACAACAACGTCAAATAAACAACAACAACGTCAAATAAACAACAACAACAACAATGCCAAATAAACAACAACAACAACGTCAACAACAACAACAACGTCAAATAAACAACAACAACAACAACTATGTCAACAACAACAACGTCAAATAAACAACAACAACAACAACGTCAACAACAACAACAACTACGTCAAATAAACAACAACAACAACAACAACGTCAAATAAACAACAACAACAACACCGTCAAATAAACAACAACAACAACGTCAAATAAACAACAACAACAACAACGTCAAATAAACAACAACAACAACAACAACAACAACGTAAAATAAACAACAACAACAACAACTATGTCAACAACAACAACAACAACGTCAAATAAACAACAACAACAACAACAACAACGTCAACAACAACAACGTCAAATAAACAACAAGAACAACAACACGTCAAATAAACAACAACAAAAACAACACCGTCAAATAAACAACAACAATAACAACGTCAAATAAACAACAATAATAACAACAACAACAACAACAACACCGTCAACAACAACAATGTCAAATAAACAACAACAACGTCAAATAAAAAATAACAACATCAACAACAACAACAACGTCAAATAAACAACAACAACAATAACAACGTCAAATAAACAACAACAACAACAACAACAACAACAACACCGTCAAATAAACAACAATAACAACGTCAAATATACAACAACAACAACAAAAACGTCAAATAAACAACAACAACAACGTCAACAACAACAACAACGTCAAATAAACAACAACAACAACGTCAAATAAACAACAACAACAACAATGTCACCCACAACAACGTCAAATAAATAACAACAACAATGTCAAATAAACAACAATACTAAAACAACGTCAAATAAACAACAACAACAACAACGTCAACAACAACAACAACAATGTCAAATAAACAACAACAACAACAACAACGTCAACAACAACAACAATGTCAAATAAATAACAACAACAACGTCAAATAAACAACAACCACAACAACGTCAACAACAACAACGTCAAATAAACAACAACAACAACAACGTCAAATAAACAACAACGTCAACAACAACAACGTCAAATAAACAACAACAACTAAGTCAACAACAACGACAACAACGTCAAATAAACAACAACAAGAACAACGTCAAATAAACAACAACAACAACGTCAACAACAACAACATTGTCATATAAACAACAACAACAACAACGTCAACAACAACAACAATGTCAAATAAACAACAACAACAACGTCAAATAAACAACAACAACAACGTCAACAACAACAACAACGTCAAATAAACAACAACAACAACAACAACAACTATGTCAACAACAACAACAACGTCAAATAAACAACAACAACAACAACAACAACGTCAACAACAACAACAACGTCAAATAAACAATAACAACAACGTCAAATAAACAACAACAACACCGTCAAATAAACAATAACAACAACGTCAAATAAACAACAACAACAACAACGTCAAATAAACAACAATAAAAACAACGTCAACAACAACAATAACGTCAAATAAACAACAACAACAACAACGTCAACAACAACAACAACGTCAAATAAACAATAACAACAACGTCAAATAAACAATAACAACAACAACAACAATGTCAAATAAACAACAATAACAACGTCAAATAAACAACAACAACAACAACAACGTCAACAACAACAAGAACGTCAAATAAACAACAACATCAACAACAACAACGTCAAATAAACAACAATAACAACGTCAAATAAATAACAACAACAACAATAACAACAACAACTACTACGTCAAATAAACAACAACAACAACGTCAAATAAACAATAACAACAACAACAGCATCAACAACAACGTCAAATAAACAACAACAACAACAACAACGTCAAATAAACAACAACAACAACAACGTCAATAACAACAACAACAACGTCAAAAAAACAACAACGTCAACCACAACAACGTGAAATAAAAACAACAACTATGTCAACAACAACAACATCAAATAAACAACAACAACAACAACGTCAAATAAACAAAAACAACAATAACAACGTCAAATAAACAACAACAACAACAACACCGTCAAATAAACAACAACAACAACGTCAAATAAACAACAACAACAATGTTAAATAAACAACAATAACAACAACGTCAAATAAACAACAACAACAACAACGTCAACAACAACAACAACAACAACGTCAAATAAACAACAACAACAACAACAACTATGTCAACAACAACAACAACGTCAAATAAACAACAACAACAACAACAACAACAACGTCAATAACAACAACAACGTCAAATAAACAACAACAACAACAACGTCAAATAAACAACAACAACAACACCGTCAAATAAACAACAACAACAATGTCAAATAAACGACAACAACAACAACGTCAAATAAACAACAACAAAAACAACGTCAACAACAAGAACAACGTCAAATAAACAACAACAACAACGTCAACAACAACAACAACAACGTCAAATAAACAACAATAACAACGTCAAATAAACAACAACAACAACAACGTCAAATAAACAATAACAACAACAACAACAATGTCAAATAAACAACAATAACAACAACGTCAAATAAACAACAACAACAACAACAACAACGTCAACAACAACAACAACGTCAAATAAACAACAACAACAACAACATCAAATAAATAACAACAACAACGTCAAATAAACAACAACAACAACAACAATAACAACAACAACAACAACGTCAAATAAACAACAACAACAACGTCAATTAAACAACAACAACAACAACATCAAATAAACAACAACAACATCAACAACAACAAAGTCAAATAAACAACAACAACAACAACAATAACAACTACGTCAAATAAACAACAACAACAACAACGTTAAATAAACAATAACAACAACAACAACGTCAAATAAACAACAACAACAACACCGTCAAATAAACAACAACAATGCCAAATAAACAACAACAACAACGTCAACAACAACAACAACGTCAAATAAACAACAACAACAACAACTATGTCAACAACAACAACAACGTCAAATAAACAACAACAACAACAACGTCAACAACAACAACAACTACGTCAAATAAACAACAACAACAACAACAACGTCAAATAAACAACAACAACAACACCGTCAAATAAACAACAACAACAACGTCAAATAAACAACAACAACAACGTCAAATAAACAACAACAACAACAACAACAACGTAAAATAAACAACAACAACAACAACTATGTCAACAACAACAACAACAACGTCAAATAAACAACAACAACAACAACAACGTCAACAACAACAACGTCAAATAAACAACAACAACAACAACACGTCAAATAAACAACAATAAAAACAACACCGTCAAATAAACAACAACAATAACAACGTCAAATAAACAACAATAATAACAACAACAACAACAACAACACCGTCAACAACAACAATGTCAAATAAACAACAACAACGTCAAATAAAAAATAACAACATCAACAACAACAACAACGTCAAATAAACAACAACAACAATAACAACGTCAAATAAACAACAACAACAACAACAACAACACCGTCAAATAAACAACAACAATGTCAAATAAACAACAACAACATCAACAACAACAAAAACGTCAAATCAACAACAACAACAACGTCAATAACAATAACTACGTCAAATAAACAACAACAACGTCAAACAAACAATAACAACAACAACAACGTCAACAACAACAACGTCAAATAAACAACAACAACAACGTCAAATAAACAATAACATCGTCAAATAAAGAACAACAACAACAACAACAACAACAACGTCAAACAAACAACAACAACGTCAACAACAACAACAACTATGTCAAATAAACAACAACAACAACAACACCGTCAACAACAACAAAAACGTCAAATAAACAACAACAACAACGTCAAATAAACAACAACAACAACAACAATGTCAAATAAACAATAACAACAACAACAACAATAACAACAACAACAACAACGTCAAATATACAACAACAACAACAACAAAAACGTCAAATAAACAACAACAACAACAACGTCAACAACAACAACTACGTCAAATAAACAACAACAACAACAACGTCAAATAAACAACAACAACAACACCGTCAAATAAACAACAACAACATCAAATAAACAACAACAACAACAACGTCAAATAAACAACAATAAAAACAACGTCAACAACAACAACAACGTCAAATAAACAACAACAACAACAACGTCAAATAAACAATTACAACAACGTCAAATAAACAATAACAACAACAACAACAACAATGTCAAATAAACAACAATAACAACGTCAAATAAACAACAACAACAACAACAACGTCAACAACAACAACAACAACAACAACGTCAAATAAACAACAACAACAACGTCAAATAAACAACAACAACAACAATAACAACAACAACAACAACTACGTCAAATAAACAACAACAACAACGTCAAATAAACAATAACAACGACAACAACGTCAACAACAACAACGTCAAATAAACAACAACAACGTCAAATAAACAACAACAACGTCAAATAAACAACAAAAACAACGTCAACAACAACAACAATGTCAAATAAACAACGACAACAACAATAACAACAACGTCGACAACAACAACTACGTCAAATAAACAACAACAACAACGTAAAATAAACAACTATGTCAACAACAACAACATCAACAACGTCAAATAAACAACAACAACAACAACGTCAATAACAACAACAATGTCAAGTAAACAACAACAACAACAACAACGTCAAATAAACAACAACAACAACAACGTCAATAACAACAACAACAACGTCAACAACAACAACGTGAAATAAAAACAACAACTATGTCAACAACAACATCAAATAAACAACAACAACAACAACAACGTCAACAACAACAACGTCAAATAAACAAAAACAACAATAACAACGTCAAATAAACAACAACAACAACACCGTCAAATAAACAACAACAACAACAACGTCAAATAAACAACAACAACAATCTTAAATAAACAACAACAACAACGTCAAATAAACAACAACAACAACATCAAGAACAACAACAACAACGTCAAATAAACAACAACAACAACAACAACAACTATGTCAACAACAACAACAACGTCAGATAAACAACAACAACAACGTCAAATAAACAAGAACAACAACAACGTCAAATAAACAACAACAACAACACCGTCAAATAAACAACAACAACAACAATGTCAAATAAACAACAACAACAACAACGTCATATAAACAACAACAAAAACAATGTCAACAACAACAACAACGTCAAATAAACAACAACAACAACAACAACGTCAAAAACAACAACAACAATGTCAAATAAACAACAACAACAACGTCAAATAAACAACAACAACAACAACAACGTCAACAACAACAACAATGTCAAATAAACAACAACAACAACAACAACGTCAAATAAACAACAACAACAACAACAACGTCAACAACAACAACAACAATGTCAAATAAACAACAACAACGTCATCAACAACAACAACGTCAAATAAACAACAACAACAACAACTATGTCAACAACAACAACAACGTCAAATAAACAACAACAACAACAACAACGTCAACAACAACAACAACAACGTCAAATAAACAACAACAACAACACCGTCAAATAAACAACAACAACAACGTCAAATAAACAACAACAACAACAACGTCAAATAAACAACAATAAAAACAACGTCAACAACAACAACAACGTCAAATAAACAACAACAACAACAACGTCAAATAAACAATAACAACAACGTCAAATAAACAATAACAACAACAACAACAACAATGTCAAATAAACAACAATAACAACGTCAAATAAACAACAACAACAACAACGTCAACAACAACAACAACGTCAAATAAACAATAACAACAACAACAACGTCAAATAAACAACAATAACAACAATAACAACAACAACAACAACTACGTCAAATAAACAACAACAACAACAAATAAACAATAACAACAACAACGTCAAATAAACAACAACAACAACGTCAAATAAACAACAACAACAACGTCAAATAAACAACAAAAACAACGTCAAATAAACAACAAAAACAACGTCAACAACATCAACAACAATGTCAAATAAACAACGACAACAACAATAACAACAACGTCGACAACAACAATTACGTCAAATAAACAACAACAACAACAACGTCAAATAAACAACAAAAACAACTTTGTCAACAACAACAACATCAACAACGTCAAATAAACAACAACAACAACAAGAACGTCAATAACAACAACAATGTCAAGTAAACAACAACAACAACAACAACGTCAAATAAACAACAACAACGTCAAATAAACAACAACAACGTCAAATAAACAACAAAAACAACGTCAACAACAACAACAATGTCAAATAAACAACGACAATAACAATAACAACAACGTCGACAACAACAACTACGTCAAATAAACAACAACAACAACGTAAAATAAACAACTATGTCAACGACAACAACATCAACAACGTCAAATAAACAACAACAACAACAACGTCAATAACAACAACAATGTCAAGTAAACAACAACAACAACAACAACGTCAAATAAACAACAACAACAACGTCAATAACAACAACAACAACGTCAACAACAACAACGTGAAATAAAAACAACAACTATGTCAACAACAACATCAAATAAACAGCAATAACAACAACAACAACAACGTCAACAACAACAACGTCAAATAAACAAAAACAACAATAACAACGTCAAATAAACAACAACAACAACACCGTCAAATAAACAACAACAACAACGTCAAATAAACAACAACAACAATCTTAAATAAACAACAACAACAACGTCAAATAAACAACAACAACAACATCAACAACAACAACAACAACGTCAAATAAACAACAACAACAACAACAACTATGTCAACAACAACAACAACGTCAGATAAACAACAACAACAACAACGTCAAATAAACAAGAACAACAACAACGTCAAATAAACAACAACAACACCGTCAAATAAACAACAACAACAACAATGTCAAATAAACAACAACAACAACAACAACGTCAAATAAACAACAACAAAAACAACGTCAACAACAACAACAACGTCAAATAAACAACAATAACAACAACAACGTCAAAAACAACAACAACAATGTCAAATAAACAACAACAACAACGTCAAATAAACAACAACAACAACAACAACGTCAACAACAACAACAATGTCAAATAAACAACAACAACAACGTCAACAACAACAACAACAATGTCAAATAAACAACAACAACGTCAAATAAACAACAACAACAACAACGTCATCAACAACAACAACGTCAAATAAACAACAACAACAACAACTATGTCAACAACAACAACAACAACGTCAAATAAACAACAACAACAACAACAACGTCAACAACAACAACAACAATGTCAAATAAACAACAACAACAACACCGTCAAATAAACAACAATAAAAACAACGTCAACAACAACAACAACGTCAAATAAACAACAACAACAACAACGTCAAATAAACAATAACAACAACGTCAAATAAACAATAACAACAACAACAACAACAATGTCAAATAAACAACAATAACAACGTCAAATAAACAACAACAACAACGTCAACAACAACAACAACGTCAAATAAACAATAACAACAACAACAACGTCAAATAAACAACAACAACAACGTCAAATAAACAACAATAACAACAATAACAACAACAATAACAACTACGTCAAATAAACAACAACAACAACAACAAATAAACAATAACAACAACAACGTCAAATAAACAACAACAACAACGTCAAATAAACAACAACAACAACACCGTCAAATAAACAACAACAACAACGTCAAATAAACAACAACAACAACAACGTCAAATAAACAACAACAACAACAACAACGTAAAATAAACAACAACAACAACGTCAAATAAACAACAACAACAACAACGTCAAATAAACAACAACAACAACAACGTCAAATAAACAACAACAAAAACAACACCGTCAAATAAACAACAACAACAACAACGTCGAATAAACAACAATAATAACAGCAACAACAACAACAACACCGTCAACAACAACAATGTCAAATAAATAACAACAACGTCAAATAAATAACAACAACATCAACAACAACAACAACAACGTCAAATAAACAACAACAACAATAACAACGTCAAATAAACAACAACAACAACAACAACAACAACAACACCGTCAAATAAACAACAACAATGTCAAATAAACAACAACAACATCAACAACAACAAAAACGTCAAATCAACAACAACAACAACAACGTCAATAACAATAACTACGTGAAATAAACAACAACAACGTCAAACAAACAATAACAACAACAACAACGTCAACAACAACAACGTCAAATAAACAACAACAACAACAACGTCAAATAAACAATAACAACGTCAAATAAAGAACAACAACAACAACAACAACAACAACAACGTCAAATAAACAACAACAACGTCAACAACAACAACAACTATGTCAAATAAACAATAACAACAACAACACCGTCAACAACAACAACGTCAAATAAACAACAACAACAACGTCAAATAAACAACAACAACAACAACAACAATGTCAAATAAACAATAACAACAATAACAACAACAACAACGTCAAATATACAACAACAACAACAAAAACGTCAAATAAACAACAACAACAACGTCAACAACAACAACGTCAAATAAACAACAACAACAACGTCAAATAAACAACAACAACAACAATGTCACCCACAACAACGTCAAATAAATAACAACAACAATGTCAAATAAACAACAATACTAAAACAACGTCAAATAAACAACAACAACAACGTCAACAACAACAACAACAATGTCAAATAAACAACAACAACAACAACAACAACAACGTCAACAACAACAACAATGTCAAATAAATAACAACAACAACGTCAAATAAACAACAACCACAACAACGTCAACAACAACAACGTCAAATAAACAACAACAACAACAACGTCAAATAAACAACAACGTCAACAACAACAACGTCAAATAAACAACAACAACTAAGTCAACAACAACGACAACAACGTCAAATAAACAACAACAAGAACAACGTCAAATAAACAACAACAACAACGTCAACAACAACAACATTGTCATATAAACAACAACAACAACGTCAACAACAACAACAATGTCAAATAAACAACAACAACAACGTCAAATAAACAACAACAACAACGTCAACAACAACAACAACAACATCAAATAAACAACAACAACAACAACTATGTCAACAACAACAACAACGTCAAATAAACAACAACAACAACAACAACGTCAACAACAACAACAACATCAAATAAACAACAACAACAACGTCAAATAAACAACAACAACACCGTCAAATAAACAATAACAACAACGTCAAATAAACAACAACAACAACAACGTCAAATAAACAACAATAAAAACAACGTCAACAACAACAATAACGTCAAATAAACAACAACAACAACAACATCAACAATAACAACAACGTCAAATAAACAATAACAACAACGTCAAATAAACAATAACAACAACAACAACAATGTCAAATAAACAACAATAACAACGTCAAATAAACAACAACAACAACAACAACGTCAACAACAACAACAACGTCAAATAAACAACAACATCAACAACAACAACGTCAAATAAACAACAATAACAACGTCAAATAAATAACAACAACAACAATAACAACAACAACTACTACGTCAAATAAACAACAACAACAACGTCAAATAAACAATAACAACAACAACAGCGTCAACAACAACGTCAAATAAACAACAACAACAACAACGTCAAATAAACAACAACAACAACAACGTCAATAACAACAACAACAACGTCAAAAAAACAACAACGTCAACCACAACAACGTGAAATAAAAACAACAACTATGTCAACAACAACAACATCAAATAAACAACAACAACAACAACGTCAAATAAACAAAAACAACAATAACAACGTCAAATAAACAACAACAACAACAACACCGTCAAATAAACAACAACAACAACGTCAAATAAACAACAACAACAATGTTAAATAAACAACAACAACAACAACGTCAAATAAACAACAACAACAACAACGTCAACAACAACAACAACGTCAAATAAACAACAACAACAATAACAACTATGTCAACAACAACAACAACGTCAAATAAACAACACCAACAACAACAACAACGTCAATAACAACAACAACAACGTCAAATAAACAACAACAACAACAACGTCAAATAAACAACAACAACAACACCGTCAAATAAACAACAACAACAACAATGTCAAATAAACGACAACAACAACAACGTCAAATAAACAACAACAAAAACAACGTCAACAACAACAACAACGTCAAATAAACAACAACAACAACGTCAACAACAACAACAACAACGTCAAATAAACAACAATAACAATGTCAAATAAACAACAACAACAACAACGTCAAATAAACAATAACAACAACAACAACAATGTCAAATAAACAACAATAACAACAACGTCAAATAAACAACAACAACAACAACAACAACAACGTCAACAACAACAACAACGTCAAATAAACAACAACAACAACAACATCAAATAAATAACAACAACAACGTCAAATAAACAACAACAACAACAACAATAACAACAACAACAACAACGTCAAATAAACAACAACAACAACAACGTCAATTAAACAACAACAACAACAACGTCAAATAAACAACAACAACATCAACAACAACAAAAACGTCAAATAAACAACAACAACAACAACAATAACAACTACGTCAAATAAACAACAACAACAACGTTAAATAAACAATAACAACAACAACAACGTCAAATAAACAACAACAACAACACCGTCAAATAAACAACAACAACGTCAAATAAACAACAACAACGTCAAATAAACAATAACAACAACAATGCCAAATAAACAACAACAACAACGTCAACAACAACAACAACGTCAAATAAACAACAACAACTACAACTATGTCAACAACAACAACAACGTCAAATAAACAACAACAACAACAACGTCAACAACAACAACAAGAACGTCAAATAAACAACAGCAACAACAACGTCAAATAAACAACAACAACAACACCGTCAAATAAACAACAACAACAACGTCAAATAAACAACAACAACAACAACGTCAAATAAACAACAACAACAACAACAACAACGTAAAATAAACAACAACAACAACTATGTCAACAACAACAACAACGTCAAATAAACAACAACAACAACAACGTCAACAACAATAACGTCAAATAAACAACAACAACAACAACAACAACAACAACGTCAAATAAACAACAACAAAAACAACACCGTCAAATAAACAACAACAATAACAACGTCAAATAAACAACAATAATAACAACAACAACAACAACACCGTCAACAACAACAATGTCAAATAAACAACAACAACGTCAAATAAAAAACAACAACATCAACAACAACAACAACGTCAAATAAACAACAACAACAATAACAACGTCAAATAAACAACAACAACAACAACAACAACAACACCGTCAAATAAACAACAACAATGTCAAATAAACAACAACAACATCAACAACAACAAAAACGTCAAATCAACAACAACAACAACGTCAATAACAATAACTACGTCAAATAAACAACAACAACGTCAAACAAACAATAACAACAACAACAATGTCAACAACAACAACGTCAAATAAACAACAACAACAACGTCAATAACAACAACAACAACGTCAAATATACAACAACAACAACAACAAAAACGTCAAATAAACAACAACAACAACGTCAACAACAACAACTACGTCAAATAAACAACAACAACAACAACGTCAAATAAACAACAACAACAACACCGTCAAATAAACAACAACAACATCAAATAAACAACAACAACAACAACGTCAAATAAACAACAATAAAAACAACGTCAACAACAACAACAACGTCAAATAAACAACAACAACAACAACGTCAAATAAACAATTACAACAACGTCAAATAAACAATAACAACAACAACAACAACAACAATGTCAAATAAACAACAATAACAACGTCAAATAAACAACAACAACAACAACGTCAACAACAACAACAATAACAACAACGTCAAATAAACAACAACAACAACAATGTCAAATAAACAACAACAACAACAATAACAACAACAACAACAACTACGTCAAATAAACAACAACAACAACATCAAATAAACAATAACAACAACAACAACGTCAACAACAACAACGTCAAATAAACAACAACAACGTCAAATAAACAACAACAACGTCAAATAAACAACAAAAACAACGTCAACAACAACAACAATGTCAAATAAACAACGACAACATTAATAAAAACAACGTCGACAACAACAACTACGTCAAATAAACAACAACAACAACGTAAAATAAACAACTATGTCAACAACAACAACATCAACAACGTCAAATAAACAACAACAACAACAACGTCAATAACAACAACAATGTCAAGTAAACAACAACAACAACAACAACGTCAAATAAACAACAACAACAACAACGTCAATAACAACAACAACAACGTCAACAACAACAACGTGAAATAAAAACAACAACTATGTCAACAACAACATCAAATAAACAACAACAACAACAACAACAACGTCAACAACAACAACGTCAAATAAACAAAAACAACAATAACAACGTCAAATAAACAACAACAACAACACCGTCAAATAAACAACAACAACAACGTCAAATAAACAACAACAATCTTAAATAAACAACAACAACAACGTCAAATAAACAACAACAACAACATCAACAACAACAACAACAACGTCAAATAAACAACAACAACAACAACAACTATGTCAACAACAACAACAACGTCAGATAAACAACAACAACAACAACAACGTCAAATAAACAAGAACAACAACAACGTCAAATAAACAACAACAACAACACCGTCAAATAAATAACAACAACAACAATGTCAAATAAACAACAACAACAACAACAACGTCAAATAAACAACAACAAAAACAACGTCAACAACAACAACAACGTCAAATAAACAACAACAACAACAACAACGTCAAAAACAACAACAACAATGTCAAATAAACAACAACAACAACGTCAAATAAACAACAACAACAACAACGTCAACAACAACAATGTCAAATAAACAACAACAACAACGTCAACAACAACAAAAACAATGTCAAATAAACAACAACAACGTCAAATAAACAACAACAACAACGTCATCAACAACAACAACGTCAAATAAACAACAACAACAACAACTATGTCAACAACAACAACAACGTCAAATAAACAACAACAACAACAACAACGTCAACAACAACAACAACAACGTCAAATAAACAACAACAACAACACCGTCAAATAAACAACAACAACAACGTCAAATAAACAACAACAACAACAACGTCAAATAAACAACAATAAAAACAACGTCAACAACAACAACGTCAAATAAACAACAACAACAACAACGTCAAATAAACAATAACAACAACGTCAAATAAACAATAACAACAACAATAACAACAATGTCAAATAAACAACAATAACAACGTCAAATAAACAACAACAACAACAACGTCAACAACAACAACAACGTCAAATAAACAATAACAACAACAACAACGTCAAATAAACAACAACAACAACGTCAAATAAACAACAATAACAACAATAACAACAACAACAACAACTACGTCAAATAAACACCAACAACAAATAAACAATAACAACAACAACGTCAAATAAACAACAACAACAACGTCAAATAAACAACAACAACAACGTCAAATAAACAACAAAAACAACGTCAACAACATCAACAACAATGTCAAATAAACAACGACAACAACAATAACAACAACGTCGACAACAACAATTACGTCAAATAAACAACAACAACAACAACGTAAAATAAACAACAAAAACAACTTTGTCAACAACAACAACATCAACAACGTCAAATAAACAACAACAACAACAACAACGTCAAATAAACAACAACAACAACAACAACGTCAACAACAACAAGAACGTCAAATAAACAACAACATCAACAACAACAACGTCAAATAAACAACAATAACAACGTCAAATAAATAACAACAACAACAATAACAACAACAACTACTACGTCAAATAAACAACAACAACAACGTCAAATAAACAATAACAACAACAACAGCGTCAACAACAACGTCAAATAAACAACAACAACAACAACGTCAAATAAACAACAACAACAACAACGTCAATAACAACAACAACAACGTCAAAAAAACAACAACGTCAACCACAACAACGTGAAATAAAAACAACAACTATGTCAACAACAACAACATCAAATAAACAACAACAACAACAACGTCAAATAAACAAAAACAACAATAACAACGTCAAATAAACAACAACAACAACACCGTCAAATAAACAACAACAACAACGTCAAATAAACAACAACAACAATGTTAAATAAACAACAATAACAACAACGTCAAATAAACAACAACAACAACAACAACGTCAACAACAACAACAACAACGTCAAATAAACAACAACAACAACAACTATGTCAACAACAACAACAACGTCAAATAAACAACAACAACAACAACAACAACAACAACGTCAATAACAACAACAACGTCAAATAAACAACAACAACAACAACGTCAAATAAACAACAACTACAACACCGTCAAATAAACAACAACAACAATGTCAAAAAAACGACAACAACAACAACGTCAAATAAACAACAACAAAAACAACGTCAACAACAACAACAACGTCAAATAAACAACAACAACAACGTCAACAACAACAACAACGTCAAATAAACAACAATAACAACGTCAAATAAACAACAACAACAACAACGTCAAATAAACAATAACAACAACAACAACAATGTCAAATAAACAACAATAACAACAACGTCAAATAAACAACAACAACAACAACAACAACGTCAACAACAACAACAACGTCAAATAAACAACAACAACAACAACATCAAATAAATAACAACAACAACGTCAAATAAACAACAACAACGACAACAATAACAACAACAACAACAACGTCAAATAAACAACAACAACAACGTCAATTAAACAACAACAACAACAACATCAAATAAACAACAACAACATCAACAACAACAAAAACGTCAAATAAACAACAACAACAACAACAATAACAACTACGTCAAATAAACAACAACAACAACAACGTTAAATAAACAATAACAACAACAACAACGTCAAATAAACAACAACAACAACACCGTCAAATAAACAACAACAACGTCAAATAAACAACAACAACGTCAAATAAACAACAACAACAACAATGCCAAATAAACAACAACAACAACGTCAACAACAACAACAACGTCAAATAAACAACAACAACAACAACTATGTCAACAACAACAACAACGTCAAATAAACAACAACAACAACAACGTCAACAACAACAACAACTACGTCAAATAAACAACAACAACAACAACAACGTCAAATAAACAACAACAACACCGTCAAATAAACAACAACAACAACGTCAAATAAACAACAACAACAACAACAACAACGTCAAATAAACAACAACAACAACAACGTAAAATAAACAACAACAACAACAACTATGTCAACAACAACAACAACAACAACGTCAAATAAACAACAACAACAACAACAACAACGTCAACAACAACAACGTCAACAACAACAACGTCAAATAAACAACAACAACAACAACACGTCAAATAAACAACAACAAAAACAACACCGTCAAATAAACAACAACAATAACAACGTCAAATAAACAACAATAATAACAACAACAACAACAACAACACCGTCAACAACAACAATGTCAAATAAACAACAACAACGTCAAATAAAAAATAACAACATCAACAACAACAACAACGTCAAATAAACAACAACAACAATAACAACGTCAAATAAACAACAACAACAACAACAACAACAACAACAACAACAACAACAACACCGTCAAATAAACAACAACAATGTCAAATAAACAACAACAACATCAACAACAACAAAAACGTCAAATCAACAACAACAACGTCAATAACAATAACTACGTCAAATAAACAACAACAACGTCAAACAAACAATAACAACAACAACAACGTCAACAACAACAACGTCAAATAAACAACAACAACAACGTCAAATAAACAATAACATCGTCAAATAAAGAACAACAACAACAACAACAACGTCAAATAAACAACAACAACGTCAACAACAACAACAACTATGTCAAATAAACAACAACAACAACAACACCGTCAACAACAACAAAAACGTCAAATAAACAACAACAACAACAACAATGTCAAATAAACAATAACAACAACAACAACAATAACAACAACAACAACGTCAAATATACAACAACAACAACAACAAAAACGTCAAATAAACAACAACAACAACGTCAACAACAACAACTACGTCAAATAAACAACAACAACAACAACGTCAAATAAACAACAACAACAACACCGTCAAATAAACAACAACAACATCAAATAAACAACAACAACAACAACGTCAAATAAACAACAATAAAAACAACGTCAACAACAACAACAACGTCAAATAAACAACAACAACAACAACAACAACGTCAAATAAACAATTACAACAACGTCAAATAAACAATAACAACAACAACAACAACAATGTCAAATAAACAACAATAACAACGTCAAATAAACAACAACAACAACAACAACAACGTCAACAACAACAACAACAACAACGTCAAATAAACAACAACAACAACGTCAAATAAACAACAACAACAACAATAACAACAACAACAACAACTACGTCAAATAAACAACAACAACAACAACGTCAAATAAACAATAACAACAACAACAACGTCAACAACAACAACGTCAAATAAACAACAACAACGTCAAATAAACAACAACAACGTCAAATAAACAACAAAAACAACGTCAACAACAACAACAATGTCAAATAAACAACGACAACAACAATAACAACAACGTCGACAACAACAACTACGTCAAATAAACAACAACAACAACGTAAAATAAACAACTATGTCAACAACAACAACATCAACAACGTCAAATAAACAACAACAACAACAACGTCAATAACAACAACAATGTCAAGTAAACAACAACAATAACAACAACGTCAAATAAACAACAACAACAACGTCAATAACAACAACAACAACGTCAACAACAACAACGTGAAATAAAAACAACAACTATGTCAACAACAACATCAAATAAACAACAACAACAACAACAACAACGTCAACAACAACAACGTCAAATAAACAAAAACAACAATAACAACGTCAAATAAACAACAACAACAACACCGTCAAATAAACAACAACAACAACAACGTCAAATAAACAACAACAACAATCTTAAATAAACAACAACAACAACGTCAAATAAACAACAACAACAACATCAACAACAACAACAACAACGTCAAATAAACAACAACAACAACAACAACAACTATGTCAACAACAACAACAACGTCAGATAAACAACAACAACAACAACGTCAAATAAACAAGAACAACAACAACGTCAAATAAACAACAACAACAACACCGTCAAATAAACAACAACAACAACAATGTCAAATAAACAACAACAACAACAACGTCAAATAAACAACAACAAAAACAACGTCAACAACAACAACAACGTCAAATAAACAACAACAACAACAACAACGTCAAAAACAACAACAACAATGTCAAATAAACAACAACAACAACGTCAAATAAACAACAACAACAACAACAACGTCAACAACAGCAACAATGTCAAATAAACAACAACAACAACAACAACAACGTCAACAACAACAACAACAATGTCAAATAAACAACAACAACGTCATCAACAACAACAACGTCAAATAAACAACAACAACAACAACTATGTCAACAACAACAACAACGTCAAATAAACAACAACAAAAACAACAACGTCAACAACAACAACAACGTCAAATAAACAACAACAACAACACCGTCAAATAAACAACAACAACAACGTCAAATAAACAACAACAACAACAACGTCAAATAAACAACAATATAAACAACGTCAACAACAACAACAACGTCAAATAAACAACAACAACAACAACGTCAAATAAACAATAACAACAACGTCAAATAAACAATAACAACAACAACAACAATGTCAAATAAACAACAATAACAACGTCAAATAAACAACAACAACAACAACGTCAACAACAACAACAACGTCAAATAAACAATAACAACAACAACAACGTCAAATAAACAACAATAACAACAATAACAACAACAACAACAACTACGTCAAATAAACAACAACAACAACAAATAAACAATAACAACAACAACGTCAAATAAACAACAACAACAACGTCAAATAAACAACAACAACAACGTCAAATAAACAACAAAAACAACGTCAACAACATCAACAACAATGTCAAATAAACAACGACAACAACAATAACAACAACGTCGACAACAACAATTACGTCAAATAAACAACAACAACAACAACGTAAAATAAACAACAAAAACAACTTTGTCAACAACAACAACATCAACAACGTCAAATAAACAACAACAACAACAAGAACGTCAATAACAACAACAATGTCAAGTAAACAACAACAACAACAACAACGTCAAATAAACAACAACAACGTCAAATAAACAACAACAACGTCAAATAAACAACAAAAACAACGTCAACAACAACAACAATGTCAAATAAACAACGACAACAACAATAACAACAACGTCGACAACAACAACTACGTCAAATAAACAACAACAACAACGTAAAATAAACAACTATGTCAACGACAACAACATCAACAACGTCAAATAAACAACAACAACAACAACGTCAATAACAACAACAATGTCAAGTAAACAACAACAACAACAACAACGTCAAATAAACAACAACAACAACAACGTCAATAACAACAACAACAACGTCAACAACAACAACGTGAAATAAAAACAACAACTATGTCAACAACAACATCAAATAAACAACAACAACAACAACAACAACAACGTCAACAACAACAACGTCAAATAAACAAAAACAACAATAACAACGTCAAATAAACAACAACAACAACACCGTCAAATAAACAACAACAACAACGTCAAATAAACAACAACAACAATCTTAAATAAACAACAACAACAACGTCAAATAAACAACAACAACAACAACATCAACAACAACAACAACGTCAAATAAACAACAACAACAACAACAACTATGTCAACAACAACAACAACGTCAGATAAACAACAACAACAACAACGTCAAATAAACAAGAACAACAACAACGTCAAATAAACAACAACAACACCGTCAAATAAACAACAACAACAACAATGTCAAATAAACAACAACAATAACAACAACGTCAAATAAACAACAACAAAAACAACGTCAACAACAACAACAACGTCAAATAAACAACAATAACAACAACAACGTCAAAAACAACAACAACAATGTCAAATAAACAACAACAACAACGTCAAATAAACAATAACAACAACGTCAACAACAACAACAATGTCAAATAAACAACAACAACAACGTCAACAACAACAACAACAATGTCAAATAAACAACAACAACGTCAAATAAACAACAACAACAACGTCATCAACAACAACAACGTCAAATAAACAACAACAACAACAACTATGTCAACAACAACAACAACGTCAAATAAACAACAACAACAACAACAACGTCAACAACAACAACAACAATGTCAAATAAACAACAACAACAACACCGTCAAATAAACAACAATAAAAACAACGTCAACAACAACAACAACGTCAAATAAACAACAACAACAACGTCAAATAAACAATAACAACAACGTCAAATAAACAATAACAACAACAACAACAACAATGTCAAATAAACAACAATAACAACGTCAAATAAACAACAACAACAACAACGTCAACAACAACAACAACGTCAAATAAACAATAACAACAACAACAACGTCAAATAAACAACAACAACGTCAAATAAACAACAATAACTACAATAACAACAACAACAACAACTACGTCAAATAAACAACAACAACAACAACAAATAAACAATAACAACAACAACGCCAAATAAACAACAACAACAACGTCAAATAAACAACAACAACAACACCGTCAAATAAACAACAACAACAACGTCAAATAAACAACAACAACAACAACAACGTCAAATAAACAACAACAACAACAACAACGTAAAATAAACAACAACAACAACGTCAAATAAACAACAACAACAACAACAACGTCAAATAAACAACAACAACAACAACGTCAAATAAACAACAACAAAAACAACACCGTCAAATAAACAACAACAACAACAACGTCGAATAAACAACAATAATAACAGCAACAACAACAACAAGACCGTCAACAACAACAATGTCAAATAAATAACAACAACGTCAAATAAATAACAACAACATCAACAACAACAACAACGTCAAATAAACAACAACAACAATAACAACGTCAAATAAACAACAACAACAACAACAACAACAACAACACCGTCAAATAAACAACAACAATGTCAAATAAACAACAACAACATCAACAACAACAAAAACGTCAAATCAACAACAACAACAACAACGTCAATAACAATAACTACGTGAAATAAACAACAACAACGTCAAACAAACAATAACAACAACAACAACGTCAACAACAACAACGTCAAATAAACAACAACAACAACGTCAAATAAAGAACAACAACAACAACAACAACAACAACAACGTCAAATAAACAACAACAACGTCAACAACAACAACAACTATGTCAAATAAACAATAACAACAACAACACCGTCAACAACAACAACGTCAAATAAACAACAACAACAACGTCAAATAAACAACAACAACAACAACAACAACAATGTCAAATAAACAATAACAACAATAACAACAACAACAACGTCAAATATACAACAACAACAACAAAAACGTCAAATAAACAACAACAACAACGTCAACAACAACAACGTCAAATAAACAACAACAACAACGTCAAATAAACAACAACAACAACAATGTCACCCACAACAACGTCAAATAAATAACAACAACAATGTCAAATAAACAACAATACTAAAACAACGTCAAATAAACAACAACAACAACGTCAACAACAACAACAACAATGTCAAATAAACAACAACAACAACAACAACAACGTCAACAACAACAACAATGTCAAATAAATAACAACAACAACGTCAAATAAACAACAACCACAACAACGTCAACAACAACAACGTCAAATAAACAACAACAACAACAACGTCAAATAAACAACAACGTCAACAACAACAACGTCAAATAAACAACAACAACTAAGTCAACAACAACGACAACAACGTCAAATAAACAACAACAAGAACAACGTCAAATAAACAACAACAACAACGTCAACAACAACAACATTGTCATATAAACAACAACAACAACGTCAACAACAACAACAATGTCAAATAAACAACAACAACAACGTCAAATAAACAACAACAACAACGTCAACAACAACAACAACATCAAATAAACAACAACAACAACAACTATGTCAACAACAACAACAACGTCAAATAAACAACAACAACAACAACAACGTCAACAACAACAACAACGTCAAATAAACAACAACAACAACGTCAAATAAACAACAACAACACCGTCAAATAAACAATAACAACAACGTCAAATAAACAACAACAACAACAACGTCAAATAAACAACAATAAAAACAACGTCAACAACAACAATAACGTCAAATAAACAACAACAACAACAACATCAACAATAACAACAACGTCAAATAAACAATAACAACAACGTCAAATAAACAATAACAACAACAACAACAATGTCAAATAAACAACAATAACAACGTCAAATAAACAACAACAACAACAACAACGTCAACAACAACAACAACGTCAAATAAACAACAACATCAACAACAACAACGTCAAATAAACAACAATAACAACGTCAAATAAATAACAACAACAACAATAACAACAACAACTACTACGTCAAATAAACAACAACATCAACGTCAAATAAACAATAACAACAACAACAGCGTCAACAACAACATCAAATAAACAACAACAACAACAACAACGTCAAATAAACAACAACAACAACAACGTCAATAACAACAACAACAACGTCAAAAAAACAACAACGTCAACCACAACAACGTGAAATAAAAACAACAACTATGTCAACAACAACAACATCAAATAAACAACAACAACAACAACAACGTCAAATAAACAAAAACAACAATAACAACGTCAAATAAACAACAACAACAACAACACCGTCAAATAAACAACAACAACAACGTCAAATAAACAACAACAACAATGTTAAATAAACAACAACAACAACAACGTCAAATAAACAACAACAACAACAACGTCAACAACAACAACAACAACGTCAAATAAACAACAACAACAACAACAACTATGTCAACAACAACAACAACGTCAAATAAACAACAACAACAACAACAACAACGTCAATAACAACAACAACGTCAAATAAACAACAACAACAACAACGTCAAATAAACAACAACAACAACACCGTCAAATAAACAACAACAACAACAATGTCAAATAAACGACAACAACAACAACGTCAAATAAACAACAACAAAAACAACGTCAACAACAACAACAACGTCAAATAAACAACAACAACAACGTCAACAACAACAACAACAACGTCAAATAAACAACAATAACAATGTCAAATAAACAACAACAACAACAACGTCAAATAAACAATAACAACAACAACAACAATGTCAAATAAACAACAATAACAACAACGTCAAATAAACAACAACAACAACAACAACAACGTCAACAACAACAACAACGTCAAATAAACAACAACAACAACATCAAATAAATAACAACAACAACGTCAAATAAACAACAACAACAACAACAACAATAACAACAACAACAACAACGTCAAATAAACAACAACAACAACGTCAATTAAACAACAACAACAACAACGTCAAATAAACAACAACAACATCAACAACAACAAAAACGTCAAATAAACAACAACAACAACAACAACGTCAAATAAACAACAACAACAACACCGTCAAATAAACAACAACAACGTCAAATAAACAACAACAACGTCAAATAAACAACAACAACAACAATGCCAAATAAACAACAACAACAACGTCAACAACAACAACAACGTCAAATAAACAACAACAACAACAACTATGTCAACAACAACAACAACGTCAAATAAACAACAACAACAACAACGTCAACAACAACAACAACAACGTCAAATAAACAACAACAACAACAACAACAACGTCAAATAAACAACAACAACAACACCGTCAAATAAACAACAACAACAACGTCAAATAAACAACAACAACAACAACGTCAAATAAACAACAACAACAACAACGTAAAATAAACAACAACAACAACTATGTCAACAACAACAACAACGTCAAATAAACAACAACAACAACAACGTCAACAACAACAACGTCAACAACAACAACGTCAAATAAACAACAACAACAACAACAACAACAACGTCAAATAAACAACAACAAAAACAACACCGTCAAATAAACAACAACAATAACAACGTCAAATAAACAACAATAATAACAACAACAACAACACCGTCAACAACAACAATGTCAAATAAACAACAACAACGTCAAATAAAAAACAACAACATCAACAACAACAACAACGTCAAATAAACAACAACAACAATAACAACGTCAAATAAACAACAACAACAACAACAACAACAACACCGTCAAATAAACAACAACAATGTCAAATAAACAACAACAACATCAACAACAACAAAAACGTCAAATCAACATCAACAACAACGTCAATAACAATAACTACGTCAAATAAACAACAACAACGTCAAACAAACAATAACAACAACAACAACGTCAACAACAACAACGTCAAATAAACAACAACAACAACGTCAAATAAACAATAACATCGTCAAATAAAGAACAAAACCAACAACAACAACAACGTCAAATAAACAACAACAACGTCAACAACAACAACAACTATGTCAAATAAACAACAACAACAACAACACCGTCAACAACAACAAAAACGTCAAATAAACAACAACAACAACGTCAAATAAACAACAACAACAACAACAACATTGTCAAATAAACAATAACAACAACAACAACAATAACAACAACAACAACGTCAAATATACAACAACAACAACAACAAAAACGTCAAATAAACAACAACAACAACGTCAACAACAACAACTACGTCAAATAAACAACAACAACAACAACGTCAAATAAACAACAACAACAACACCGTCAAATAAACAACAACAACATCAAATAAACAACAACAACAACAACAACGTCAAATAAACAACAATAAAAACAACGTCAACAACAACAACAACGTCAAATAAACAATTACAACAACGTCAAATAAACAATAACAACAACAACAACAACAATGTCAAATAAACAACAATAACAACGTCAAATAAACAACAACAACAACAACGTCAACAACAACAACAACAACAACAACAACGTCAAATAAACAACAACAACAACGTCAAATAAACAACAACAACAACAATAACAACAACAACAACAACTACGTCAAATAAACAACAACAACAACGTCAAATAAACAATAACAACAACAACAACGTCAACAACAACAACGTCAAATAAACAACAACAACGTCAAATAAACAACAACAACGTCAAATAAACAACAAAAACAACGTCAACAACAACAACAATGTCAAATAAACAACGACAACAACAATAACAACAACGTCGACAACAACAACTACGTAAAATAAACAACAACAACAACGTAAAATAAACAACTATGTCAACAACAACAACATCAACAACGTCAAATAAACAACAACAACAACAACGTCAATAACAACAACAATGTCAAGTAAACAACAACAACAACAACAACGTCAAATAAACAACAACAACAACAACGTCAATAACAACAACAACAACGTCAACAACAACAACGTGAAATAAAAACAACAACTATGTCAACAACAACATCAAATAAACAACAACAACAACAACAACAACGTCAACAACAACAACGTCAAATAAACAAAAACAACAATAACAACGTCAAATAAACAACAACAACAACACCGTCAAATAAACAACAACAACAACGTCAAATAAACAACAACAAACTTAAATAAACAACAACAACAACGTCAAATAAACAACAACAACAACATCAACAACAACAACAACAACGTCAAATAAACAACAACAACAACAACAACTATGTCAACAACAACAACAACGTCAGATAAACAACAACAACAACAACGTCAAATAAACAAGAACAACAACAACGTCAAATAAACAACAACAACAACACCGTCAAATAAACAACAACAACAACAATGTCAAATAAACAACAACAACAACAACAACAACGTCAAATAAACAACAACAAAAACAACGTCAACAACAACAACAACGTCAAATAAACAACAACAACAACAACGTCAAAAACAACAACAACAATGTCAAATAAACAACAACAACAACGTCAAATAAACAACAACAACAACAACGTCAACAACAACAACAATGTCAAATAAACAACAACAACAACGTCAACAACAACAAAAACAATGTCAAATAAACAACAACAACGTCAAATAAACAAAAACAACAACGTCATCAACAACAACAACGTCAAATAAACAACAACAACAACAACTATGTCAACAACAACAACAACGTCAAATAAATAACAACAACAACAACAACGTCAACAACAACAACAACAACGTCAAATAAACAACAACAACAACACCGTCAAATAAACAACAACAACAACGTCAAATAAACAACAACAACAACGTCAAATAAACAACAATAAAAACAACGTCAACAACAACAACAACGTCAAATAAACAACAACAACAACAACGTCAAATAAACAATAACAACAACGTCAAATAAACAATAACAACAACAACAACAACAACAATGTCAAATAAACAACAATAACAACGTCAAATAAACAACAACAACAACAACGTCAACAACAACAACAACGTCAAATAAACAATAACAACAACAACAACGTCAAATAAACAACAACAACAACGTCAAATAAACAACAATAACAACAATAACAACAACAACAACAACTACGTCAAATAAACAACAACAACAAATAAACAATAACAACAACAACGTCAAATAAACAACAACAACAACGTCAAATAAACAACAACAACAACGTCAAATAAACAACAAAAACAACGTCAACAACATCAACAACAATGTCAAATAAACAACGACAACAACAATAACAACAACGTCGACAACAACAATTACGTCAAATAAACAACAACAACAACAACAACAACGTAAAATAAACAACAAAAACAACTTTGTCAACAACAACAACATCAACAACGTCAAATAAACAACAACAACAACAAGAACGTCAATAACAACAACAATGTCAAGTAAACAACAACAACAACAACGTCAAATAAACAACAACAACAACAACGTCAATAACAACAACAACAACGTCAAAAAAACAACAACGTCAACCACAACAACGTGAAATAAAAACAACAACTATGTCAACAACAACAACATCAAATAAACAACAACAACAACGTCAACAACAACAACGTCAAATAAACAAAAACAACAATAACAACGTCAAATAAACAACAACAACAACAACACCGTCAAATAAACAACAACAACAACGTCAAATAAACAACAACAATAATGTTAAATAAACAACAACAACAACAACGTCAAATAAACAACAACAACAACGTCAACAACAACAACAACAACAACGTCAAATAAACAACAACAATAACAACAACTATGTCAACAACAACAACGTCAAATAAACAACAACAACAACAACAACGTCAATAACAACAACAACGTCAAATAAACAACAACAACAACAACGTCAAATAAACAACAACAACAACACCGTCAAATAAACAACAACAACAACAATGTCAAATAAACAACAACAACAACAACGTCAAATAAACAACAACAAAAACAACGTCAACAACAACAACAACGTCAAATAAACAACAACAACAACGTCAACAACAACAACAACAACGTCAAATAAACAACAACAACAACGTCAAATAAACAATAACAACAACAACAACAATGTCAAATAAACAACAATAACAACAACGTCAAATAAACAACAACAACAACAACAACGTCAACAACAACAACAACAACGTCAAATAAACAACAACAACAACAACAACATCAAATAAATAACAACAACAACGTCAAATAAACAACAACAACAACAACAATAACAACAACAACAACAACGTCAAATAAACAACAACAACAACGTCAATTAAATAACAACAACAACGTCAAATAAATAACAACAACATCAACAACAACAAAAACGTTAAATAAACAACAACAACAACAACAACAATAACAACTACGTCAAATAAACAACAACAACAATGTTAAATAAACAATAACAACAACAACAACGTCAAATAAACAACAACAACAACACCGTCAAATAAACAACAACAACGTCAAATAAACAACAACAACAACGTCAAATAAACAACAACAACAACGCCAAATAAACAACAACAACAACGTCAACAACAACAACAACGTCAAATAAACAACAACAACAACAACTATGTCAACAACAACAACAACGTCAAATAAACAACAATAACAACAACGTCAACAACAACAACAACGTCAAATAAACAACAACAACAACAACAACGTCAAATAAACAACAACAACAACACCGTCAAATAAACAACAACAACAACACCGTCAAATAAACAACAACAACAACAATGTCAAATAAACAACAACAACAACAACAACGTCAAATAAACAACAACAAAAACAACGTCAACAACAACAACAACGTCAAATAAACAACAACAACAACAACGTCAAAAACAACAACAACAATGTCAAATAAACAACAACAACAACGTCAAATAAACAACAACAACAACAACGTCAACAACAACAACAATGTCAAATAAACAACAACAACAACGTCAACAACAACAAAAACAATGTCAAATAAACAACAACAACGTCAAATAAACAACAACAACAACGTCATCAACAACAACAACGTCAAATAAACAACAACAACAACAACTATGTCAACAACAACAACAACGTCAAATAAATAACAACAACAACAACAACGTCAACAACAACAACAACAACGTCAAATAAACAACAACAACAACACCGTCAAATAAACAACAACAACAACGTCAAATAAACAACAACAACAACGTCAAATAAACAACAATAAAAACAACGTCAACAACAACAACAACGTCAAATAAACAACAACAACAACAACGTCAAATAAACAATAACAACAACGTCAAATAAACAATAACAACAACAACAACAACAACAATGTCAAATAAACAACAATAACAACGTCAAATAAACAACAACAACAACAACGTCAACAACAACAACAACGTCAAATAAACAATAACAACAACAACAACGTCAAATAAACAACAACAACAACGTCAAATAAACAACAATAACAACAATAACAACAACAACAACAACTACGTCAAATAAACAACAACAACAAATAAACAATAACAACAACAACGTCAAATAAACAACAACAACAACGTCAAATAAACAACAACAACAACGTCAAATAAACAACAAAAACAACGTCAACAACATCAACAACAATGTCAAATAAACAACGACAACAACAATAACAACAACGTCGACAACAACAATTACGTCAAATAAACAACAACAACAACAACAACGTAAAATAAACAACAAAAACAACTTTGTCAACAACAACAACATCAACAACGTCAAATAAACAACAACAACAACAAGAACGTCAATAACAACAACAATGTCAAGTAAACAACAACAACAACAACGTCAAATAAACAACAACAACAACAACGTCAATAACAACAACAACAACGTCAAAAAAACAACAACGTCAACCACAACAACGTGAAATAAAAACAACAACTATGTCAACAACAACAACATCAAATAAACAACAACAACAACGTCAACAACAACAACGTCAAATAAACAAAAACAACAATAACAACGTCAAATAAACAACAACAACAACAACACCGTCAAATAAACAACAACAACAACGTCAAATAAACAACAACAATAATGTTAAATAAACAACAACAACAACAACGTCAAATAAACAACAACAACAACGTCAACAACAACAACAACAACAACGTCAAATAAACAACAACAATAACAACAACTATGTCAACAACAACAACGTCAAATAAACAACAACAACAACAACAACGTCAATAACAACAACAACGTCAAATAAACAACAACAACAACAACGTCAAATAAACAACAACAACAACACCGTCAAATAAACAACAACAACAACAATGTCAAATAAACAACAACAACAACAACGTCAAATAAACAACAACAAAAACAACGTCAACAACAACAACAACGTCAAATAAACAACAACAACAACGTCAACAACAACAACAACAACGTCAAATAAACAACAACAACAACGTCAAATAAACAATAACAACAACAACAACAATGTCAAATAAACAACAATAACAACAACGTCAAATAAACAACAACAACAACAACAACAACGTCAACAACAACAACAACAACGTCAAATAAACAACAACAACAACAACAACATCAAATAAATAACAACAACAACGTCAAATAAACAACAACAACAACAACAATAACAACAACAACAACAACGTCAAATAAACAACAACAACAACGTCAATTAAATAACAACAACAACGTCAAATAAATAACAACAACATCAACAACAACAAAAACGTTAAATAAACAACAACAACAACAACAACAATAACAACTACGTCAAATAAACAACAACAACAATGTTAAATAAACAATAACAACAACAACAACGTCAAATAAACAACAACAACAACACCGTCAAATAAACAACAACAACGTCAAATAAACAACAACAACAACGTCAAATAAACAACAACAACAACGCCAAATAAACAACAACAACAACGTCAACAACAACAACAACGTCAAATAAACAACAACAACAACAACTATGTCAACAACAACAACAACGTCAAATAAACAACAATAACAACAACGTCAACAACAACAACAACGTCAAATAAACAACAACAATAACAACAACGTCAAATAAACAACAACAACAACACCGTCAAATAAACAACAACAACAACAACGTCAAATAAACAACAACAACAACAACGTCAAATAAACAACAACAACAACGTAAAATAAACAACAACAACAACAACTATGTCAACAACAACAACAACGTCAAATAAACAACAACAACAACAACGTCAAATAAACAACAACAACAACAACAACGTCAAATAAACAACAACAAAAACAACACCGTCAAATAAACAACAACAACAACAACGTCAAATAAACAACAATAATAACAACAACAACAACAACAACACCGTCAACAACAACAATGTCAAATAAATAACAACAACGTCAAATAAATAACAACAACATCAACAACAACAACAACGTCAAATAAACAACAACAACAATAACAACGTCAAATAAACAACAACATCAACAACAACAACAACAACACCGTCAAATAAACAACAACAATGTCAAATAAACAACAACAACATCAACAACAACAAAAACGTCAAATCAACAACAACAACAACAACAACGTCAATAACAATAACTACGTGAAATAAACAACAACAACGTCAAACAAACAATAACAACAACAACAACGTCAAATAAACAACAACAACAACAACAACAACGTCAAATAAACAATAACAACGTCAAATAAAGAACAACAACAACAACAACAACAACAACGTCAAATAAACAACAACAACGTCAACAACAACAACAACTATGTCAAATAAACAATAACAACAACAACACCGTCAACAACAACAACGTCAAATAAACAACAACAACAACGTCAAATAAACAACAACAACAACAACAACAATGTCAAATAAACAATAACAACAACAACAACAATAACAACAACAACAACGTCAAATATACAACAACAACAACAAAAACGTCAAATAAACAACAACAACAACGTCAACAACAACAACGTCAAATAAACAACAACAACAACAACGTCAAATAAACAACAACAACAACAATGTCACCCACAACAACGTCAAATAAATAACAACAACAATGTCAAATAAACAACAATACTAAAACAACGTCAAATAAACAACAACAACAACAACGTCAACAACAACAACAACAACAATGTCAAATAAACAACAACAACAACAACAACAACGTCAACAACAACAACAATGTCAAATAAATAACAACAACAACGTCAAATAAACAACAACCACAACAACGTCAACAACAACAACGTCAAATAAACAACAACAACAACAACAACAACGTCAAATCAACAACAACGTCAACAACAACTAAGTCAACAACAACGACAACAACGTCAAATAAACAACAACAAGAACAACGTCAAATAAACAACAACAACAACGTCAACAACAACAACATTGTCATATAAACAACAACAACAACGTCAACAACAACAACAATGTCAAATAAACAACAACAACAACGTCAAATAAACAACAACAACAACGTCAACAACAACAACGTCAAATAAACAACAACAACAACAACTATGTCAACAACAACAACAACGTCAAATAAACAACAACAACAACAACAACAACAACGTCAACAACAACAACGTCAAATAAACAACAACAACAACGTCAAATAAACAACAACAACACCGTCAAATAAACAATAACAACAACGTCAAATAAACAACAACAACAACAACGTCAAATAAACAACAATAAAAACAACGTCAACAACAACAATAACGTCAAATAAACAACAACAACAACAACAACGTCAACAACAACAACAACGTCAAATAAACAATAACAACAACGTCAAATAAACAATAACAACAACAACAACAATGTCAAATAAACAACAATAACAACGTCAAATAAACAACAACAACAACAACAACGTCAACAACAACAACAACGTCAAATAAACAACAACATCAACAACAACAACGTCAAATAAACAACAATAACAACGTCAAATAAATAACAACAACAACAATAACAACAACAACTACTACGTCAAATAAACAACAACAACAACGTCAAATAAACAATAACAACAACAACAGCTTCAACAACAACGTCAAATAAACAACAACAACAACGTCAAATAAACAACAACAATGTCAAATAAACAACAAAAACAACGTCAACAACAACAACAACTACGTCAAATAAAGAACGACAACAACAACGTAAAATAAACAACAAAAACAACTATGTCAACAACAACAACAACGTCAAATAAACAACAACATCAACAACGTCAAACAAACAACAACAACAACAACAACGTCAATAACAACAACAATGTCAAATAAACAACAACAACAACAACGTCAAATAAACAACAACAACAACAACAACGTCAAAAAAACAACAACGTCAACAACAACAATGTGAAATAAAAACAACAACTATGTCAACAACAACAACAACATCAAATAAACAACAACAACAACAACGTCAAATAAACAAAAACAACAATAACAACATCAAATAAACAACAACAACAACAACACCGTCAAATAAACAACAACAACAACAACAACGTCAAATAAACAACAACAACAATGTTAAATAAACAACAACAACAACGTCAAATAAACAACAACAACAACGTCAACAACAACAACAACGTCAAATAAACAACAACAACAACAACAACTATGTCAACAACAACAACAACGTCAAATAAACAACAACAACAACGTACACAACAACAACAATGTCAAATAAACAACAACAACAACAACAACGTCAAATAAACAACAACAACACCGTCAAATAAACAACAACAACAACAATGTCAAATAAACAACAACAACAACAAAAACAACGTCAACAACAACAACAACGTCAAATAAACAAAACAACAACAACAACGTCAACAACAAAAACAACAACGTCAACAACAATAACAACGTCAAATAAACAACAACAACACTGTCAAATAAACAACAACAACAACAACAATGTCAAATAAACAACAACAACAACAACGTCAAATAAACAACAACAAAAACAACGTCAACAACAACAACAACGTCAAATAAACAAAAACAACAACAACAACGTCAACAACAAAAACAACAACGTCAACAACAACAACAACGTCAAATAAACAACAACAACATGAAATAAACAACAACAACAACAACGTCAAATAAACAACAACAACAACAACAATAACAACAACAACAACAATGTCAAATAAACAACAACAACAACAACGTCAATTAAACAACAACAACAACATCAAATAAACAACAACAAAAACAACAACAACATCAACAACAACAAAAACGTCAAATAAACAACAACAACAACAACAACAACAACAACTACGTCAAATAAACAACAACAACAACAACGTTAAATAAACAATAACAACAACAACAACGTCAAATAAACAACAACAACAACGTCAAATAAACAACAACAACAACGTCAAATAAACAACAACAACAACAACGCCAAATAAACAACAACAACAACAACGTCAACAACAACAACAACGTCAAATAAACAACAACAACAACAACAACTATGTCAACAACAACAACAACGTCAAATAAACAACAACAACAACAACGTCAACAACAACAACAACGTCAAATAAACAACAACAACAACAACGTCAAATAAACAACAACAACAACAACACCGTCAAATAAACAACAACAACAACGTCAAATAAACAACAACAACAACGTCAAATAAACAACAACAACAACAACAACCTCAACAACAACAACAACGTAAAATAAACAACAACAACAACAACTATGTCAACAACAACAACAACGTCAAATAAACAACAACAACAACAACGTCAACAACAACAACAACGTCAAATAAACAACAACAACAACAACAACGTCAAATAAACAACAACAACAACACCGTCAAATAAACAACAACAACAACAACGTCAAATAAACAACAACAACAACAACGTCAAATAAACAACAACAACAACAACGTAAAATAAACAACAACAACAACAACTATGTCAACAACAACAACAACGTCAAATAAACAACAACAACAACAACGTCAAATAAACAACAACAACAACAACGTCAAATAAACAACAACAAAAACAACACCGTCAAATAAACAACAACAACAACAACGTCAAATAAACAACAATAATAACAACAACAACAACAACAACACCGTCAACAACAACAATGTCAAATAAATAACAACAACGTCAAATAAATAACAACAACATCAACAACAACAACGTCAAATAAACAACAACAACAATAACAACGTCAAATAAACAACAACATCAACAACAACAACAACACCGTCAAATAAACAACAACAATGTCAAATAAACAACAACAACATCAACAACAACAAAAACGTCAAATCAACAACAACAACAACAACAACGTCAATAACAATAACTACGTGAAATAAA